>JAQGAZ010003425.1:0-11837 GCA_034692225.1 Polydesmus complanatus
TTACACGAAGTTAATTATGTATTAATGGTATCTACTAATAATAGAAGTCTAAAAATTACCATCGCAATTAATAAACAGTGATGTAGAGTATAAATAGATATCCTAACTTGGAATTATAATCCAAAGTTAAGTATTCCTAACATGAGCATACAACAATAGCCAATTAATATAAATTCAATTAAGGTTGTAAATTGCTGGCTTAAACTGATTCGTAATGATTAATAACTAAGTCTTAAGTTAATTTAATATAACCACATTTAACTTAACTAATAATACCAGTAACAAGTATGATAGGTGAGGGCGGCAGAGGAGCTCGAAAGACATAATGCCGCCCAGGATTTCACACTCAGAGGCCAATAATACGTTAAGACCAGTTGTGCAATAAACATGCAAAAAGAAAAACACTTAAACAAAAAGTCATGAAGATCATAAAAAAATGAGAAAATAGAATAGATAGAAGACAAGTAAGAGATGACGATAAACAAGAAAATAGTACTATGACCGGCGAGTGTACTCGCGGAGGACTAGGAAACGGACAAGGCAACAACCCACATATAATGGTGGGTGCCATTATAATGATGGTTGATGATGAGTAACAATCTGTTTTAATAATTGGAGTTAAAAACGATGTTGCAAGGTGTGGCCTGGACTTTGATTACATCAAACGAGATTAGGGAAACCAATATTGGTTCTAAGTTATCTTTAAACATGGTTAAGGTAGTGATGGGTATAGAATATTTTCTCAATAAAAAGTTCCACAATTTACAGCCAAAATATTCAACGCTGGTCTTCATAGGATCTATTGTTAGCCGAGGTATTTAAACTAAATTCAAACGTTTTGGGTGAGGAGTAATATTAATTGTTTTGAACGAGTGAATATCTTTAATATGTTTGTACATTAGCAAAGCGACCCTTTGTAGATATAAGAGCTCAGTTGAGAAGCATAATTGTGGTCTTCGTCCAAACATAACAAAATATTTCCGGACTTGGAGGTCCAGTTTGTTTATAGTGCCCTTTACATTATTGCCCCACACTGAGACGCAATATAAAATATGTGATCGGATTAATCCATTGTAAAAGTTCATCAATTGCCATTTCGACAGCAGGCCAAATAAAGATCAAAAAAGCCATTTAATTTTCCTACAATAGGAATATAATTTATTCACTTGGGGGCCCCATGACAATTGAGGGGTGAAAAGAATTCCCAGTAGCTTAAACTCTGTCACAATTTCTAATGGATGATCGTTAATTACAAGGTTGAGACCAAAGTCGGCTGCAGATTGACTACGTGAATGAGTCAAGTTGAAAAACATACCGACAGTTTTGATGTTGCTCAAGATGAGGTGATTTGCTTTACAGTATTCAGTCAGTCTGTCCAAGTAATCCTGGGCAACCAAGTTTAAAATCGTAGAATTTTTACCTGTAAACAGGGGAGTATTGTCATCTGTGAAGATGACCTGGTCAGTTAGTAATTCATCGTCTATGTCATCAGCGTAAACTAAACCAATTAAGTTGATACGTGGAATTGGAATATCTGAGGTAAAAATATTGAATAAAATTGGTCCTACCGAGGTGCCCTGTGGAACACCAATTGACAAATTCCTTTCCCCAGACAAAAAGCCGTTCAGTTTTACGAAAGTAGGTCTATCCATCAGGAACTGTAGAACTAGGTTTGCCAAACGTGGGCCCAAACCTGCTTTACAAAGTTTTATAATCAAAAGATCTGGTCTCACCGTATCGAAAGCGGACGTAAAATCAACAAAAATAGCCAGTGGACAGAGTTTTTTACTGAGGGCTTTCACTATGAATTGGTTCATGCGCAGAAGAGCGTCCTCAGTTGAGTACTTTATGCAAAACCCATACTGATAAGGCGGAATCAGCTGTATTGACTCTGTGAAAGTTGTCATTTTTGATGCTATTATTTGGTCCATAACCCGACCAAAAGCAGTAGTTATTGTAATTGGGCGATAATTAGAAACATCTGTTTTTTTGACTTTGTTTTTGTATAATGGGGTAATTACAAAGGTTTTTAAATACTTTGGCACCACTTCATTTCTTAAAAACTTCGTAAATAAATCAGCAATAACATCAGGGCACTCAACACAATATGATTTTACCAGTCGCATGTTGAAATCGGAGAGGGCTAAGCTTGAGCGATTCTTTATTTTGGAACAGGCAGATTTAATATCAGTAGTTTTAATTATATCAGTATCATAAGAATTTAGATATTTCTCCTCTTCAAGCTTGATTGTTGCAATAGGATCAAAATCATCAGGCAGTAGTGAGTTGTACCAAGAAAAATGAGAGGCAAAGACATCGGCCACCTCGTTAGTTGTTAGTTTACCTTTTTAGTCTAGAAATTTGGTGTTTATTGGGGAATTGTTCATATTCCTGAATTCCTTCAGAATTTGCCACAACCTTGCTGTGTCAATACCAGCTTTCAAAAATAAGTTTTTGTAGTAATCACGCTTGGTGATTTTAATTAAGGCTCAAGTTTCACTATCGATAGCCTTCCATGTTCGCTTAGCAGTGAGAGAACCTGTGCTTTTGGCTCTTTTGTATTGTTTTGATCATTTGTTTAATAAAGCCCGAATTTGTGGAGACATCCAACCAGTATTATATGTAGATTTAGATTTTTTGATTGGAAAAGTCGCATAATATTTAGTTGAGAATATGTCTAGAAATGCTGACCAGGCTGCTTCCGGATCTAGTATATTCCCAATTGTATCCCAGTCAGATGTTTTCATATCAGCAATGAAAGTTTCGATTAAATCATCCGTAATAACACGCGGTAGGATGGCACCTAGTGGGCCCACTGTGTCAGAAGGAATTTTAAACTTGGTATTCACTATTGCTCCTACCACATTATGGTCCGCAATTGCCCAATCAGTGGTGAATGAGTTATGGAGATCAATTCATTTGTGATTAAAGAAGATGTTATCGAGCCCGTTATTGAAATCATTGGTGTGAGTCTGTATGGCTGGAGTAAATTCTTTGTTCAACAAGAGGTGATATGTATCACTCTCAAAGCGTGTTTCTTAATTAAAATCGCCCAATATCAGAACTGGTGAACCTGATGGAATGGATTGGATAATTTTTAGCAATATTGCCAGATATTCATCCAGCACTGCTTCCGTTCCTATGGATCTGTAAACATTTAGTAAATAAGTGCCATTTATGAGTTTAACTAGAATATATTCTATATGAGGTGTTATGGCAGAGTTCACCAATTCGGCCGGCAAACATGTGGATGCATAAATCGCAACTCCACTGGCACGTTTATCTCGTCTGAAAATGGAAAAAAGATCAAACCCCTTTAAACTCGGCAGTAGTTTATCCTCTGACCCCCAAGTTACTTGAATTGCAATCACTAGCAGTAGCTGATTAATAGTATTTATGTAGCTTATTATCAAGTCACTTTTCGAAAAAAACGATTGCACATTTGCCGAAAGTGCCAAAAACCCGGAGTTCTTGTTACTCTCAAAGTCCCTTTTAATATTTGCTGAAGATTGAAATCTCCTACATTGCACTCTCCCATTGAATGCCGCAAAATCATTCTCCACAATCGCCTCATTTTCATCACAGATAGTAATCACCATCATCAAGCTTATATATGGTCAAGTTATATATCGTAGATATCGTTTCCAAATATAAGTCTTAATAATAATAATAATAGTTTATAAACTGTCAAGTTATTGTAGTTTTCGTATGTAGTAATAAGTAATTGTAAACTTCTTAGGGTTACAATTATCAATAATAAGCTTATATATTATGTTCAGGTGTTATCATAGTTATCGTTTCCAAATATAAGTCCTACTAATAATAATTTAAAAATTGTCAATGACAATTCAGTTAACGTAGTTTTCGTATATAGTAATAAGTAATTGTAAACCTCCTAGGGCTACAATTATCAATAACAATATAAACAAAAATGGCCCTGCTGATAACACAGTTAAACAGAACACATAAAAAAATATGTTTAAAAATACTAAAGAACACATATAAAAATATGTTTAAAAATACTAAAGTCAATGGTTTGCCAACCACTCGTTAGTGCTATATACACTATCCTATTTGTGGTTATCGCCATGGGTGCCCGGCATCTCTGCACTGAGATGGAAGATGGGTATCTGCTATTTTGAGTTGGTACTAATTGGCTAACACAAGCAACATGGTATAATAGGGGGCTGTCATTAAACTAGGCCAATTACAATAAAAATGAGATTCAATTGTGCAACTACAGCAATTAGCCAGTGAATAATTCTGTCAATGTCGTTGGCATTGACAGCATAAGCATACAGTCACCCAAAATAGATTATGAACAGTTTATTAGTTAACAGTCATTTGGCAAGTAATACAGTCACGTAATTCAATTTTGATAACTATTCATAATTGGGTTGCAACATTTAAAGATGAAATAAACAGTAATATAATCTAAATTTATCAATCTTTTGTCTTGAATCAATAAAATCATGGTTTATACAATTATATTATAATTCTAATCTTAATTAAACATACCTCCTAAGTATAACAACATTTTATCATAGATATAAAAAAGGGAGAGAGAAAACGTAAAAAGTAGTTAACAGAGACTAATTAAAATATAATTTCTCTGAAAAATAAAAAAAAGGATTTGTTTCACATCCGAAAGAGAAAAGACAAATAAACAATCGAACAATCAATCAATCAATCAACCAGTCAACAAAAAACAAATATAAATATCCTGATTCACTCAAGAGTCAAGTCAATCAAAGCAGAAGCTTTACTAGCTTTGAATCGCAATCATAGCTCATCAATCGTTGAAAGTGTAGTTTCTACTAGCCTACTCGCTTCCACTGATCTCCGCTTGAAACCATCGGGTATACGCTTATACATTAAACTAGGTTAATGTTTTGAGACTGGAGTTGTATACATTATAGGTAATACAGTAGAGCTCATTAGACGTGTTTTGCCTAAATCTATATGCCAAAGAGAAAAAATTTAAAAAAAAGAACTTATTAGTTTAAATGTACTGAGATAAAACGAAAAATATGTTCTAAAAGAGACCTTCAATACATGAAGTTGGCTTGTCAATTACCCGTGATCCGTTAGAATTCTTTTGTTTGGTAACATTGCTGCTATCAGATACATGGCTAGGCCCCGCTTGAGCTGAATGTTGAGATTGAGCTTGGTCTTTTGTATAGCTCTGGTTCACTTGTTTGTTGTCAGATTGGTTTTTTCGCTTTTTTTTACCGTTATTGGGCGAACCTCTATCACGTCCGCCACCAGGCGAACCTCTACCGCGACCACCTCCTCGACTGCCTCTCGGATAGCCATCATTTGTAGGGTAACGCATAGGTGGAGGACGTAGTTGAGTTTGTGGAAGTAGACCATAATGGTATCCATGATCCCAATGGGATTGTTGATAATGTTGGGGCGGACAAGACTGATATGGAGCTACAAAATAAGCATCGGTTAAATATTGCTGATTTTCATCATATCTGTCAGTATTACCATGCCTAACGCCATAATCATCATATTCACTGTAACTGTAATCATTGTCATTAGCATAAGAACGTTGACGGTGGCCACCTCTTCCGCGATAGTTGTTATTATTGTTCCGTCGTTTACCTTGTCTTCTATCGTCATGACCTCTCTCTGCTTGCGGAGCAGCATTAAAATTTTGAGGATAGTAGTTGGACTGCATAGAAGATGAAATATATAAAACTTGATCTAGTGTTGATCTCATTTCAATTCTGGAGGGTTTGTTTATGAGAACTGGAACTGGGGGGACAGCAGTTGAGTCGTTAGTGGTTTAATCGTTTTTATCATCCACTTCCATCTGTTCCTGACATTGTCCTTCTTTTTGGCCGATTGGGTAGGAAATTACTTTCCCTAGATAGACTTCATAGCAAGAACCGTTGCATTCTAATTTATCATATTTAAGGTGGAAGTCGGTAAGCTTCATGCGGATTGCATATTTATACAATTGTTGCCTATATTTTAAAGTATCTGGTGCGTAGTCGTTCGAAATCTTCGTACTACTATCATGTAATTGACAGTGGTCTTTAAAGTCATTACCCATCTTTAGAATTGTGTCTTTTAGTTCGGAACGAAAGAAACAGGCTATGAGAGTGACGTTGTTTAAATTTGATGCATCACCCACCGTATGGGCCCTTTGGTATTCACTATGTGTAATCGTCAAATTTATTGCATCTAGCAGGAGCGTTGAGATCGCTTGGAGGCAGTGGTCGAAGCTACGGGAATCAATGGCCATGTGCGTAAATCGTAAATTATTCCTTCACATGCGATCACCCATGTCCGTCATATCGCCACGCATAAGGTAATGCGATTGAATAAGAGCTTGCTGTTTGTTTGCAATCTGGCAAATTTCACTTTCCAATTGGGCGTATCTCTCGTCACCTTTTACCGCTAATTTAGCTTGATCTTCTTTTTAAGTTTTATAATCAAAGGTTAACGTTGTCACTTTCGACTGGAGGGGGCCAATCTTCTCGAGAATCGCCTTATTATAATCTTTTTTCAAATCTTCGGTTTTGCTTATTAAGCTTACGATCCAAGAGCGTCTCCCACTCGTCCTTCGACATAGCTGACATTATACTAAATGAATAATTTCTATAGTAACATTATCGGATTGTGATCATTATATGCTAACCATTATAACTTACGATAAGCTGTTCGGGCGTGATACTAAGATGGTCGTTTTTCAATAGTAGTAGAAAATATAGCTCAAAGTTACTTTTAACTCAAAGTTACTTTTAACTATTGGCAGGCAATACCCAGACATAAACTCAACATAACGTGCTTGGGCAATGGATAATAACAACTACTAACTATTTATAATTACCTAAAAGACAAATCACAATGTTATTTCAATGATTACGAAGCCCAAGCACAGTAGTTCGTTTGTCCTTGTAATTCCAAGCCAATACAAAATGGCGGCCGGAAGTTTGAATCGCAGAGGAAAAGTTCGCAACGAAAAAGTTTTTTTGTAGAGAACACTATACGGAGATCTAGCAGATAATTATAATGATACAAATAAGTAATTTGAAAAGCAAATAAATAGATGGTAGGTAGCAATACCTTTTTGTCCGTTTATAAGTATGTTTTAATGCCATTTACGTATATGACGAGATTATATATCACGTCAGCAAATGATTCAACCACGTGGGTACTGAGTTCTACCCTGAGAAAAAACAAGCATTACGTTAACAGCAATTATATCTTGGGTCTTACTCGAATGATGATTGTTATTGGAATACACTTTTTATTTCGATGATTTGTACTTCTTTATGTGAACCCCAGTGCACATCAACGATGGGCCAGTCCTTTACTACGTGTTCGTACACCCTCCTTCTGTAGAGTGAGGGAATTGGACTCAATTAATAACAATAATGATAAAATGGATACCATTATTGGTAGTTTTAATGGATAATTACCAAAAAAAAAAAAAAAATTGTCCGTGTGTCGAAAAATAAATTTGTCTCACGCAGGTGGTTAGCGTTAAATAAGACGGTTCAAACGTCAATTTATTTAGTTCTAAATGGAAATATCTAATAATAGGAATTTGATGAATATATTAACAATGTTGTAGTAATAGCAGAATTACCTATTCAGGACAGTGTTAACTGGTCTTGATTAATAGTCGTAATATTCGGATAAACAGCGACTATAGGCCTACATGCCGCTGCTCTAAGTGAGAATGAAATTTCAAATCGTAGGCGCGATATTGTGATAATTTGATTCATTTGCCACCAGGTGTAAATCGCGAGATGACGTAACTTTATCAAATTGAGCGTCGTTGATTCGCTTTTTTAAATGGTGACCCGTCAACTCGCCGAAAACAAACTGGCCGAGGTCAACTGGCCGCGGTCAACTCGCCGAAAGTAAACTCGCCGACTGACAATCTCGCCGAGCGTAAAACTGGCCGACTGCAATTATGCCGAAAACAAACTCGCCGACTGACCAACTCGCCGAGCGTAAAACTGGCCGAATACAAAGATGCCGAAAACAAAAACGCCGAATGTAAATTTCGCCGAGGTAAAAAACGCCGAAAACAAATTCGCCGACAAAAAAAAAAAAAAATTAACATGCACCAAACAAATAGAATGCAGATAACTTAATATAATAATGAGAGCGGTGATTTTAACACCGACAAAATAATTATAGAAATAAAAAAAAAAAATATGTTTGACGTAGGGAGGGCCCTCGCGCCATTGGCTGGGGGCGCCAAATGTTATCCCCAAATGTTTTTTTTTTTTACATTAAGAAATGTATTTTTTTTAAATAAAATTAAATTCATTACTGATATTGTTTGACCTTTTATTATTTTACGTTTATTTCCAACATTTCAATCCTTGTTGTGAGAATGGAAACAACATCAATGAAAGAAAGAAACTTAAAAGGGGAAGAATACTGCAAAATATTGTATTAAGCGGTATATTTCAAATAAAATATTTCAACCCTTGCCGTGAGAACGGAAATGGCAAGAAAGGAAAAGAGAGAAACTTAAAGGGGATGAAAACTTCAAAATATCGCTATAAGCAAATTTAAATGCGCTTAGAAAGATGGATTTTGTTGGAAGTGAAATCTCTATTTCCGGTTTTTTGCTGTATGCGGACAAAATTAGATCACAGGGTATAGCAAACCAACTAAACACATTTTTTTTAAGACGAAGATTTGTTTTAAATTTTAACTTAAATTGTAGTCTTACAATAAATAGTTTGAATGATTTTTTTTCACTTAGTTTTGAGTCAAGTATGCATTTTAATATTGAACAGAACTTTATTTTGAAAATTTTCTCACTATATTTTCACTTAAAAAAAATAATTATTTTTTTTTTTAATTTCATTTAGTTATCACACATTGTTATTACTATTATTATATATAAAAAAACTTTTGAAAAATGTTTTACTAACTTTAAACATTATTATTTTGATTTCGAGAATCGACTTGCATACGAAAATTATGTGCAATGCCACGCAAATACTCTATTGTATTTGTTTCACCATATCTCTGTACAATTGCTAAAATATTTATGGCAACTCTTTCATATTTTGTCTTCGTTTTTTGCTTGTAGGTTCCTGCAATGATTTGTTTCAAGTTTAATTCAGTTAGGTTTTGTTGTTTTTTTAACTCATCAATAAATTTCCAAATTTATGGGTGATCAGCATTAACCAGTGAACTAAAAGAATTATGCCAACCCTCAACTGCATTGTTGGTTCTCGGAATTCCATTTAGAGCATTATCGTAGCAATTCCAGAGACTTATGGGAAACTTGCCTTGCCGTCTTCCAATGCCATGTCTATTAGGTACACCAATCCAGTTTTTTTCAAAATAATCAACTAATGGAGCCAATAATTCCTCATTTACTCGAAAAAAATCAGTGTCCAGTAGTTGAAGAAATGCCTCGATGACATCATTTTCTGGAACAAATGCCAATGCTGGAAGTTGTCTGGTAAATAATCTAAAATCTGGATTAGCTTCATTATCATAGGCTTGCTTCAGTTCTCTATTTGCTTGAATTTTGCGATAGAGGCACTGTGTAAAGTGAAAGAAACACCCACGATTTTGAATTCCTTCAAAAACCACTCTAAATGCATTAATTGCCGCTACCTCAAAATCAGTCATTACGGAAATAGGACTAAGGTTTAAATGCAATCTCCTTAATTCACGTAATAGCATAATGTATGTTTCTTCATCTTTATTTGTGAGTAATGCAAAAACTAAAGGTACAACAATACCTTGTCTAATGCCATGTATGGTGTAAATTTGTGAAAACAATGGTGGTGTAATTTTAAAGGTGCCATCTGCAAACCAATGGGGACTAGAGGCAAGCACATCAAGGTTCATTTGTGTTGAAAATATTAATATTCTTTTTTCTATTGGGCCACTGTCATACATGAGAAATAACTGGCCACTGGTGGTATATTGATATTGCATTGGTATTCTTAAATCTAATAAATTAGTTGGACATGGAGGGGGCGCTCTTACGACGTTTCTTTTTCGTTGTAATGTCCTTGTAATATTACGCACAGGAGGTATACTTCCTTGAACTGACACTGGCATATTTTCACCAGTCTCAGCAATGATTTGTAGTGGACTATCAGGAATTTCCTGCTTTTTCTTTCATTGCACTAACTGCTGTTTTGACTTGTGCTTCAATAATATGTTTTTCATGGTTGTGTTGTCCCAGAACTTTGATGACCACATTATCAACAGTGTGAGCGCGACCTATGCACTTAGCAGTGCTGTATTCTGTGCATTTCCAATATATTTTTTTAAGTTCGGGAATTTGTTTATCTTTGGTGTATAAATTGCCTTGGTAATACAGTTGATCACCATTTCTTTGGCTTGGAACAAACTTAGCTGCCATTTTTCTAAATTTTTTATAAAAATTGTTTAAAAACAAAGATTATTTTAGAGAATAAAAAATGTTATCAAACTTAATTGAAAAAACTGTTAAATGTATTGACCACAAATAGTTAAACTTACTTTAAAAGTTTGATGCTTTAAAAAAAAATTTTATAAAAGAAAAATAATCTGTGGTTAAAGTAGGCAACCTGATGGCTAGTTGAAATACTCAAATCAGTATGAGACCAATTTCATTTTAAGATCCTTTTTATACCCTGTTCTACAGTAGATTTAATTCAAACTTTTTCTTGAGAAAGTAAACAGATCCTTTTTCTCAAGACTGGTAGGCAATGCCCAGTCAGTTTGAGTACGCACCATTTAATTGATGTTGCCGACTTAGCAACAAAATTAGCCATACACATATAGTAGTACAGTAAAAATTGGTTATGATTGAAAATCTTATGATCGCAAGAAATGTGTTTGGTTGGTTCGCTATACTCTGTGATCAAAATTTTGTCGGCATACAGCAATAAACCGGAAATAGATTTCACTTCCAACAAAATCCATCTTTCTAAGTGCATTTAAATTTGCTTATAGCAATATTTTGAAGTTTTCATCACCTTAAAGTTTCTCTTTTTTCCTTTCTTGCCATTTCCGTTCTTACGGCAAGGGTTGAAATCTTTTATTTGAAATATACCGCTTAATACAATATTTTGCAGTACTCTTCCCCTTTTAAGTTTCTCTCTTTCATTGATGTTGTTTCCATTCTCACAACAAGGATTGAAATGTTGGAAATAAACGTAAAATAATAAAATGCCAAACAATGTCAGTAATGAATTTAATTTTATTTTAAAAAAATACATTTCTTAATGTAAAAAAAACAAACATTTGGGGATAACATTTGGCGCCTCCAGCCAATGGCGCGAGGGACCTCCCTACGTCAAACATATTTTTTTTTTTCATTTCTAAAATTATTTTGTTGGTGTTAAAATCACCGCTCTCATATATTAAGTTATCTGCATTCTATTTGTTTGGTGCGTGTTAAATTTATATTTTTTTTTTGTCGGCGGATTGGTTTTTGGCGTTTTTTACCTCGGCGAAATTTACACTCGGCGTTTTTGTTTTTGGCATCTTTGTATTCGGCCAGTTTTACGCTCGGCGAGTTGGTCAGTCGGCGAGTTTGTTTTCGGCGTAATTGCAGTCGGCCAGTTTTACGCTCGGCGAGATTGTCAATCGGCGAGTTTACTTTCGGCGAGTTGACCGCGGCCAGTTGACCTCGGCCAGTTGACCTCGGCCAGTTTGTTTTCGGCGAGTTGACGGGTCACCATATACAGGACAGCTGCGCTGATCAAGAGTGGTATTACTTTGAGGGAGGTAATTGAAATCATAGTCGGAGAAGGCGCCGACCCAGACCAACCGCATGATTCCCTGCAGAAACTTTATGAACATCTTACACACATTGCCTCCACATTGCTTAAGTTGAATCC
>JAQGAZ010003426.1:0-11834 GCA_034692225.1 Polydesmus complanatus
AAAAGATTTCGTTTTGGTCTCAAAAGTTCGAGGAATTTCAAGTGAGAAAATTGCTTCGATTTATAATAATAAAAAGTTAACCCTGCTGATAATAATTATATCAACCTTTAGAATTTAAGCGTTGAGCAAGATCTGTTAATTAAGGATATGTCTCATCAACTTAAAACGATCGAGGACGAACAAATATTAACCCGAGATGAACTTAAAGCCACGAAAAATGAACTTAAACTGCTAAAAGTTGAGCTGGCTTCGAGCAACAAAGAGCAGAATTTAACGAAACTTCGAGTGGACGTCATGAAAAAGGAAATAAAATATTGCGAATGCGCGGCGAAAGCGTACGATAGTATCATCAAACCGGAAGTAAGTCTTCATTCTTTTCTCGTAATGCGTCATCATAATAATTATTGTAATTTGTTTGTTTCTCTAATGTAAAGCTTCAACACCTGCGACGTGTGAACGAGTACTACGAAGAAAAGGCCGATAACACTTGGCTCATCAAGAACATTGGCCATCTACTAGCAGATCAGTCGTCGACGACGATAGAAAGCCCAGTGTTTCCATTAAAGATGAAAAACGCCGGGATGACCCAATTCTTCCTCCATTTATCCCACGATTACGTCACTTTGAGGGTGGATTATACGGACCTGAGGAAATTCAAGCCTAACTACCCCGTCGTCTACGCCACCGTAAAAGACGGAAGTGGAAAGGGGAAAGACCTCGTTCGTTTCACCAGTTTATCGTACATCGGAGACGATTTTGATGGGAGACTTAAAAAGGGCACCGTGTATACCAACTATACCGATTACGTCTATTTCGAATACGCTATGGGATCGATAAATAAAACCTATTTGCGTTCTCCGTCCTACACCGTCAACGACGCAATAGCCGTAGACATCCGGGTGGAGCCTCCGGAAGTGGCTGGAATGGCGTACTCCCACGACGGGAAATTAACCTGGGCCATAGATAATTCCTCAAAACGCAAAGAGATGGCGTTGAAGGGTTTGGTGGAGTGTCACAGAAGTCCATACTTTTACACCGCCGCACCTGCGCTTAGGATGCAAGCGTTCGCGTTTTGGAACAGAAATAGCGCGGGACTAAAGATGGTCATTAAAATATTGAACCGCTTGCAGTATACCACCCATTTTCATAAAACGAGCGTGACCTTGTTTAACCCCGTGGACGAGGCGAGAAACGTCAGCAGGTGCGTGGTGGTGGATGTGAGGGGTATCTTATTTTATGCGATGGACATGGGAGACGTTGAAGAAGAGCGCCTCCTGTACGGTGACACCCTGTACTACCAGGTGGTCGTCGAAGACATTGTTAGCGATAAACCGGAAGTGGCATGCGCGCGCGATGAATTTGAGAGCCAGCATAGTGTCACGCATATTCCCGATTCCGTTTACGACGAGTATGACGAGTAATGGGTTAATCATTTTGGGGAGAAATTTAAAGGGTTGCACCCTGTACTACCGGGCAATCATCGAAGATGTTGTTGTTGTTGTTGGCGGCGAAGGAACGGAAGTGGTACGCGATGAATTCGATACGGAGGAAAGTCACTGACATTTGGAAATTTTTTTTATTTCCGGTAGGCGATAGACGATGAAAATAAATATTCGACTTTTACCAAAAACATTTGAAGTATCGTTCAAACGAAACCCGCAAGCTGCCACGTTCACCTCTACGGGAAAAAGTGCGGATTTCAGTTGAAGGCGAGTAGTTTTTTTTTAATGCGATAATTTAGTTTTAAAGCTTTTCGTATACAATGTCGTTCAGCCTACATTAAAAATTTCTTTTTTTTTTTAAGATAACAGAAAATTAATTTAATTCAAATGAATAGTATACATTTTAGATTTCAAAAAAAATTGATTTTATTTAATCAATAAAACCATAAAAAAAAAAAAAAAAAATTAAACGAATTTTAACATTAACTTTCGATAAAAGTTTAATAATTAATTAGATTCAGCTAACTCGTTCTTTGACACTGTACTTGTACATGTTACAACTTGAACTTTAACCTTTTCTTCCTCCCACCCACCTATTCACCGCCGCCCACTCCCTCCTCTCTCTCTCTCTCTTTCCTTCTCCCGTATAGAAACGTAGGCACGCTCTTTCGAAATAGAATGACGGTGTCACAAGGTCAGAGGAGTTGTTTACACTCGCGTTGACACAAATAGACGATAGATGACGACGGTAGCTGCCTTTCAGTGAACCAGCTCGAGTGAACGTTTCATCCAAAGTGAACGGCTCAGCGACCTCGAAAGAGAGAGAGAGAAAGAGGATTAGACACGCTAACAGCTGACGGTCAAAATGCTAACGAATTTAAATAAGTTAATTCGGATTAATTAAGTCTAACACGTGTGTTTTTGAATGGTAGCTTACCATAATATTAATAATTCTACTGGACGAATGATAGAGAGAGAGAGTGACTCAGTGAGTGACTGCTTTTGGAGTAATTCGCGTGTTCTCGCGTAGGATGTTTGCAGTGAGTAACGCTTTTTTTTTTTTTTTTTGAATCGAATGAACTGCGGAACAACACATTATTACTATAAAAAAAAAAGTAATTTGAATAAGGTAAATAAAGAATTATTATCGAAACTTTAAAATTTATTTATTCGACAGTTTTACTTAAGTTTTGCGATGTTAAAGAGACCACCACGTACGTACAGAAATTTTAGATCACTTTAGAAACGCAATAATAATACTGTACAGTACTAATAATAATAGAAAATATGGTTTATAGTTAATTTGTTATGTGAAAAAAAAAAAAAAAAAAAAAAGGTCAACAAAAGTGCTATAAAAAGTAAAATGGTTGAGCGCAGTCGCTTGGTGACACATTTTCGTTCTTTTAACCTTCAAAAAGAAAAATAATTTTTTCTCTTCTTCCATTCCCTCTCTCTCCTTCTGCACGTACTCCCTCCCGCCAACTTTCTATTAATTTTATCAAGGTTGGAAGGTTTGTTTACGTATTAGTTGCCACAATTAGGCGATAGATGGCGCAATTGAGTGAACGTTATTAGTGATCCGTTTACCTTGTTACAATGTAATGGGATCACAGGGTGAACGGTATTTTAAAATATATTACAGTAAAACCTGTCTTAAGTCGAAATTTTATCCGTTCTTAAAAGGTTTCCGCTTTATTCAGTTCGTGAAAAAAATATATTAAATATTGAATGGGTGAGTCAGCGGAAAACCGTAATATTTATCTCATAATTAAATGTTTATTATTAAGATTTTCATTTGACTCTCCTTGGATAAACGTTACAAATACTGTAAGCCAAAGCACACAAAATTATCATTAATTATGGGGGGGAGAGGCGGGGGAGGGGGGGGGGGAGAATAGTAATAATTGTAGTGTAATTTGAACACTTTGGGTCACTCCCATTAGACCACTCTGCTGATGTTCTGTGTTGAACATAGAAAGTGCGATGAGCAGTCGAGTTGCTAGCTTGAGCGCACATTTCTCAATCATAAAAACGACCTTTACTTTGGTGGCCCAGAAGGCTCAAAAAAAAAAATTTTAAATTTTTTTTTTTTTAAAAAATTTTTTTTTTTTTTTTTTTGAAATTGTTTGTTTATTTTTTAAAATTTTTATTTTTTGAAATTTGAAATTATTTTTGAAAAATTTTTTTTTTCTGAAAATTGAAATTTTTTTTTTTTTTTTTTTGAAAATTGAAAAATTTTTTTTTTTTTTGAAAATTGAAATTTTTTTTTTTTTAAAAATTGAAAAATTTTAATTTTGGTTGAGCCTCCTGGGCCACCATACTTTAACGCTTCCATAAAAACATCAACACTTTTATCAGCCACTCACCTCCCCGGACCCCCCCCCCTCCCCCCCCCCCCGCATCTTCAAAGAAGTGCAGAGGGGCATTCAAAAAAACAGTGGAGTAACTTATTTTCACCTTTTTCATTTCCTTCAACTTCACTTTTAAAAATTAAATGCTTTTTATTGTCCGCTTTACGCAGGGTGAATAGTAGCTTTGCTGATCAAATTGCTTGACAGTTTCCGCGTATCACAGGATTTTTTAATCAATTTCAAAGAATAATTACGGAATTTAAAATAATAATTATGTTTTTTTAGTTGTGTAATTTGATCTGCACAAGTGACCTTCCCCTGTCACACAGCTGACTTTCCGCTTTCCATGTTAAACGCAGGGATGAGCGGCGACCGGAAGCAGACGGCGCTGCACTTGGCCGCCAAAAACAACCGCCTTAAAGAAGTAGAAATGCTCGTAGATAATGCAGCAGACGTCAATGTTAAAGACGAGAATGGCGAAACTCCCTTACACTACGCGGCCCAAAAAGGACACTTGGAGACAGTTAAGCTCTTAATTGAAAAGGGCCAAGCGGAGATCGATGTTCTCGATGGCACTAAAAACACTGCTTTGCACGAGGCAGTGAAGTTCGATCAGTTTAGAACGGTCAAGTACTTGGTTAAGTGCGGAGCTAATGTGAATTCCAAAGACCACGCTTCCGTTTCCGTTCTCTCCCACGCGGTTGCAGCCGGATGTTTGATGTTGGTGCACTTTTTAGTGGAGAAAGGAGCGGAAATCAACGTCGTGGATGAGAATGGCCTCACTCCGTTACGTCACGCGGCTAACAGTGGACAGTGGGAGGTAGTGCAGTACTTGGTGGAGAGAGGGGCGGAGCTTAGTGAGGAGAGTGGGGCCCTGAAGAGAGCGGTGGAGGGTGGGCAGTGGCGCTTGGCCACTCTGTTGATAGAAAACGGCGCCTCCACTAAACATTTGACTGAGGAAGAGATTAGTGAGGTTTTGAGGAGGAATTTTATTAGTTTGGAAGGAGAAGCTGAAGACGTCATTTCCGGTCTGATGGTTTTGGGAAATGTTCAACTTTTAGAGAATTATGTGAATAATAATTCAGAGAAGATTTTGGAACAAGTTCTGCCTAAAAAATATCAAGAAATTCAATTGTTGAACATTCACTTATCTCCGAGTGTGAGGTTGTTCGTCGAAAGTTACATCATTAAATCTCGTTTATTTTCGAACACAATTATTAAGAACGAAAATCTTGACAAAAAAACGGAAACGGAAAGTAATAATGTGATGAAGAGGCTGAATTTAGTAATCGAATGTATCGAAAATTTAGAACGAATCAATTCGACTTTGTTAGGCGGAAACGAGATGAGCGACGGCTTTTTATTCGTCGCCAAATTCATCGCTCGAAATATGCAAATACTAAAAAATGAATTGCGCTTCTCCGCTATTAAACTACCCTGGACGGAAATGCAGTTCTGCCTAATTAATTTCATTTCCGGGCTGTGTGGCTCGCTGCCTAAAAACTTGGAGTTTATTTCCACGTTGATTCTGAATAAAACGCGGCTGATGGAACACTTATCGCATTTTAAAACTCATTTAGAAAGTCTGACATTCGATTTGAAATTTGATCGTAAACTTAAATTTGATAAACGGAAAGATTTCATCGCTTCCGTCTTAAAATCCAGTCCCGGGTTCCAGAGTTTGTTCGAGGATTACGAAGTGTTACGCGACGTGTACTCGTTGAACCGCATCGCCTCCTATCTGCACGTGGCCAGTGCGTTGGACCTGGAAAAGGAGGAGGAGGAAGACGGTTTGGTGAGCGAACGAGTGATTTTGAGAGCGCTACAAGTGACGGGCGAGTGCTTGAAGAACACCGAGGAGTCGCCCAACATGTCCGACAATGTCCATCGCTCGCTCATGGCCATGGCGCCCACCAATATCAAGGAGATCGTGACGTCATTGAGGGATTCGCTGTCGCACGTCGACCATTTGCATAAGGTGAAAGATGCGGAGGAGCAGAACAACTCACCAATTGATGCCCAGAAGGATCATAACTCACTTCCAGACGTTGCAAAAGACGGGAAGTGGCTTTTGGGTATTCAGAAGGATGTGATGAAGTTGGAATACGAAATAACTGTTCAATCGTTAGTGAGAAAGGATTTGGCTGTGAAAACGTTTATTCGACGAATTTTCGAATGCAAATGCATTAAAAGCGCGAAAGATTTAGTTATTGGTGTGGGAACGATGGACGCCGATGAAATGGAATTGAACGAAACGCGTCACAACGTAATTTATAAACTTATAGAATTGATCGAAAAATTCAAGGATGTAGTGAAAATCTCGACGGATTATCAACGAGATTGCTATAGAAATTTGGAATTTGTGTTGGAGCTGCTGAAAGGCAGATGGGAGAAGGTGAAGCAAAAGCAGGCGGAGAATGTGAAGGACGTGAAAACGTTGATCTTTTTAATCCAGGGTGTTGAGGATGGTGATGATGAAGTGATGGAGTTGATCCGGAGAAAAGCTGGAAGTCAGGCGGCTGCAATCAATTACGAGATGAAAAACGAAACAAACTTTTACGACGAACTTTTGATCAATGTCGGCAACATTTATCGTAGTTTAGGCGAGTCCGATCGCTATCTGCACAATCAATTGTACTGTCAAATAGTCGATTTGATCGAAATCGAAGCGAAAAAAGCCAAAAGTATCGATAAATTAAATGCGGAAATGGAAAAAAAATCTTTTATTTTTGACGACAATGATGAAAGCGAAAAAAAGATGGAGAAAAAGGTGAATGAGATTATGAAAGAAATTTCAAAAGAATTTTTTGGGGAAGATGATTTCATTCGAAATGAATTTTTAGAGCAGATCGATAATAAAAAAGAGCTTTATCGATCGAGAAATCAGCTGGTGGCTTATTATAACCAAATTGTCCGGATGTACGGGGAAATTTACGACAATTGCGTCGATGTTTACAACGGGTTAATTACATCTTTTCAACTTTTATGCGACTCTTTTAACAACCCGGAACCAATATCGGATTCTAATAGAAATCAATTATTAATTAAATTAATCGAAGAAAATGAACTGGATCAACTGTTGTCGGAATTAAATTTAAAGACTTTGGTTAATGAAATGGAGTTTAAAAGTGTGTTGGAGCAAATAAAATCCAGGAAGTTGACTAAAATTGAAGAAATATTTCTTAAAAAGTCCCAAATCGATAAATTATTAATCGATGAAGTAAAATTGAATTACAATAGCACAGAATTTTCCATAAATTTAAAAAAGATGTTTGAAATATTGATTAAAAATAGTAAGAAAAAAGTTGATTTGATCGATAAAAATGGTAAAAATCGGAAAAAAGACGAAGGAAAAGTGGCGGAAGTCTTCGACATAGGACAATCGATCGAGCAAATTAAAGTCGATTTATCGATGAACGAGGAGAGTTTTAACGTCCCAGCTCTCACTAAAGCGTTAAACTTGAGCGACCAAACGCTCGTATTGGACGATGTTAGTTTGGCCAATTGCAAATATCTGAAGCAAAATTTGCCCAAGTTCGATACCTATGGGAAATTAGTGAAAGAAGCGTCGAATGAAGCGGAAATGAGCAAACTAAGCCAGCCCATTAAAAAGTTCATTCAATCTTTCAATTTGAAATTTAATAAACCGGAAATTGCTAATCTGGCTGTAGAAAAAGTATTTCAACGATTGGAAAACCAACAAAAAATTCGATTGAAAAATTTCTTTATCCAGAAATTGGACATTTTAACCGCAATTTTTCCTCCTGAAAAAACGGATTTAGAGTTATTGAACTTACTAAAAACGGATAACAATATTCGATTATCCGTAGAAATTCTGCTGCTCAACTTAACCGAAACTTTAGAAAATCTCTCGTTTTTCGACTCCAATAGACTTTTTTTAGACGAAATTTGTCCGGTTTTAGTTGGGAAAAACTTACGCAATTACTTAGCCCACGGAGATCCACTAATCAACATCATCCTCTCCATTAATTCTTACGAAATCTCGCTCATTAACCACTTCCGCCTATTTCAGCACAAATTCAGCTCTCAAAGTGAATTTTATAGCGACCAATTTTTAATAGGAAAAAGTAGCCTAGAAAATGTAGATGAAATTGAAGACAATTATTATAATCACAGCCGATCTATTTTATTCAAAAAAGACCAATTTATTAGCATCAATCAAAACACCAAAATCAATGACTTTAAAAAATTATTCGATAAACCGATGTATCTAAAAGTTCGCGACGCTTTAGAAGACACTTTACTTCACTATTCAGCCTATGCTGACAACTTAAGCCTATTCCATCAGTTATACAACCAAGGTTTAGGCCTCTTCGTCAAAAACAAAATTGGCCACAGCCCTATACACGAGGCCATTGCCACCGGAAGCTACAAAATAGTCCAGTATCTTTTAAAAATTGGTGTCTATCCTTCGTTTATCGTGGAAAATGGTGAAACTTTACTGCACTTGGCGGTCCAGTTTGACCACTTGAACATCGTCCAATTGTTATTGAGTTGCCACGCGGATATGGAGGCCGTGAATGACGCGGGAAACACGCCAATTGTTGACGCGGTCACTTACGCTCGTAAAAGCATCGCCGTCGAGTTGTTAGAGGCCGGGTGTGAACTGCAATCCAGAGGTATAGATGGCAAGACTTTAGCGCATTTAGCCAACGCCGAAATACTTAAGGTCTTGCTCGAAAAGAAAGTGGACTTAAGCGCCCTCGACCATGACTTATACACGCCCTTGCATTCAGCGTGCTATAAAGGAGATGAAGCGGTGGTAGTCATGCTGTTAGATAAGGAAGTAGATGTTACGAGCAGAGGCCGAGGTGGTTTTTTGCCCTTACATATCGCCGCCACGGAAGGACACCTGAATGTAGTGCAATTGCTAATTGAAAAAAATACTGAATTGGTCGATAGTCCAACGTTTAAAAAGTCGACACCCTTGTACTACGCCTGCTTCTACGGACACTTGGAGATAGTTAAACTGTTGTTAGCTAATGGCGCTGATGTGAACGCGAAATGCGTTGAAGATATTACGCCGTTACACGTGGCCACCACGATGGGTCGTCTTGACATGATGGACATTCTCTTGGACAATGATAAACTGACAATCGATAGTTTTAGCTACGGTATGACTGCTTTGCATTTTGCGGCTAAAAATGGATTTTTGGAAGGGTTTAAAAAGCTGGCGGCTGGTGGCGCTAATGTTTATTTGTCCACCGCAGATCAACTTTCGGTTCTACATTTAGCATCGCATGTAGAAAACCTGCAGTTAATGGAGTATATATTGGACATGGATAAGGAGCTTATGGAAAGTGTGGACAGTCGTGGAGGGACCGCGCTACATCTTTGTGCCTTATACAATAGACTAAATTCCCTCAACTTTTTAATTAAAAGTGGCGCCAATTTGGAAGCCAGAGATCAAGCAGGAAATACGCCGCTGTTGATTTCCGCTTTAAACAATCACACGGCAATTTTTTCGGCTTTATCTAGCAACGGAGCTATGATGGATGTTAGAAACAAGGACAATTGGTTAGTGGTGCATTGTGCGGCACAAAATAACAACATGAGTATCATGAAGGTGCTGATAGAGCGCAAAATGGACCTTAATGCGCGAGTGAAGGACGGTTTTTCGGCTATTCATTTCGCCGCGCAAAATGGACATTTTGAAATGTTGAAATTGTTGATAAATAATGGCGCTCAACTCCATTTACGCGGTTTAAACGATTGGAGCGTTCTGCATTTGGCTGCTTCAAGCGATCAGCAGCACATCATTCGCTATTTAGTGAAGAAAGCACCAGAGCTAGTGAATGCCTTAACCACCGATAACGGCACTGCCTTGCATTTGACGGCGGAGAAAGGAAACGATTTTTGCGTAACGTTATTAATAGAGAACGGCGCAAATATTTACGCGAAAACCACCAGCGAGTGGACAGCCTTGCATTTCGCTGCGGAGAATGGACATTCAAATACTATTGAAATTTTATTAAATACAACTTATTCCCGGTCAATAAACTGCGCTAAAAATGAGCATCATCTTCCGGAGAATATTTCCGTTTCCGATTTTGTAAATGCAAAAACCAATTTGGGTTTGACGGCGTTGCATTTGTCCGCAGATAATGGCCACTTTGAAGTCTTAAAGACACTGCTAAAATATCAGGCTTTAGTCAATATACCCGACGGCAACAACGACACGGCTTTACATTTGGCCAGCGGAAGTAGTCGACTCTCTTGCGTTCAACTCTTAATAGAGAACGGAGCCGACGTCAATGCCAAAAATGAAACCCATGTTACACCATTGCACTTTGCGGCTGAAGCCGGTTGCGCCGAAATTGTGGAGATTTTATTAAAGGGCACAATTAATAAAGTCGTCGAAATCGATTGTAAAACTGATTTAGACCTAACACCTATGCACTTATCGGCGCAAAATGGCCACCTGGAGGTCGTGAAGCTACTGCTGGAACATAACTCCGATGTTAATGCACGTGATAATAATCAACATACGCCATTGCATCACGCTGCGTCCAAAGGTCATCACCCAATCGTGGACTTACTCTTAAGAAACAATGCCCTAACTGACTAAAACCACCCTAAACATAATTTGCAGTAATAATAATTATTAGTTATTAGATTTTAATGCTTTTCCTATTCATGTACAGTAGTCTACTTAAGGAAAGAAAAAAAAATAATTATTACGAGAACAGTTATTAAAATTATGATAAAGTATGGAGAATATGCTAATATACCGCATATATTATTAAATAAGACAGAAATTTAATAGTAAAAAACTTATTTAAAATCGTTTTTTGTTTTTTTTAATTAAAGTTTTTTTGAGTGAACTATGAAAACTTTATTTGCGTTGAATTTCCTTTTTTTTTTTTTTTTTTTTATTTAATTTCCAATTTCTTCTGCAGCAACTTAAAATGTTATCTTTTGAATGTTCCATTTTTGAACCGTCAAACTTTTTCGTACACCCTGTATCATATTTTTAAAATGGTTAGCGGGCGCCACCCTCTAACACGTACACATACCAGAATTGACTGACTCACGCGTTGCGTCATAAAATTTCGTTGTAATTTGACGTCATAGTTAAGATAACTTTATACCGCGCGCATTCTATTCGCCTCAAGGCCACTCTGCATAGAGTGCAGCAGCTGCAGGCGGCGGTCGGTTCAGAAAACGCCACGTACGCGACTACTTGTTGCTTTCGTTTTTCATATTCACTTAAAACAACGCTAAACGTGGACTCAGCTCAACTTGAAACACGCTTAGGAGCTAAGAAGCAGAGTGAATCAACTGAGATAGAGCAGGCAGGTGAGGAAAAATATATTTCCATTAAGAAACACGAGTGTTGTTTAAGGCTATAATCTAGTGACGCTGCGGTTAAACAGTATGTCATGTTGAGGGAGCGGTTGTTTACCAGTGCAATGTCCTTGAAAATGAAGTCAAACGCAATGTTTATTTTCTCATCGCTTCTCATTCAACGTAAAAACTGACAATAAAAAAAAGCGACGATAAAAAGTAATTAATATTCTGCATAATATATTTTAATATTAATTAATTTATACTTATTAATTTTTATACATATTACATATTTGATATTAGTAACTCGTAATAAATAAAGAAGATGGAAATAAAAAACGAAATTGTTAGGGCTGCGAATGGAGGAAGTTTATTTTCGCTTCAAAATGTGCAGGATGAACTTGTGCCACCGGACGAAGATGGAGCAGCAGTAGCGGTGAATGCAGACGACTTTTGGAAGATGGAAGTACCGGATGACGCGAGTTGTTTATTCTGGGCGGTTGCTATGGCTTATCTACTTCCGGTGAGAAACAACATTAATTTATTCGGAGAAAAATGCGAAAGATTATTCGGTGCGGAAAACGTGAGCAAAGCGGAACATGTTCGACAACTATTATTAACGTTAAATGGAGGGTGGGATTTTATTTACGAGGATAGTGAACTAGTAGAGTTGGTGACGAGTGTGTTTCGAAACAGAGTGACGGATGAATTATTGATGGTGAGAGGGGAAGAG
>JAQGAZ010003427.1:0-11834 GCA_034692225.1 Polydesmus complanatus
ATTTATAATTATTTATTTATTTTTCAGTTTTCTGCTTAAAAAACATGCATTGCCAATACTTTTTTTACCCACTGTATTACTCTGTCCCAGGGCTTCAATTTAAACGAAGTCAGCGCCCGAGCAGAGGCTATTTGAGATTACAGTACATGTACTGTATTTTGTTTTGAAAGTTTACTGTTTTTTTATTATTATTATTATTTAATTTGATCAACCAATAATTTGAATATTTTAATTTAATTTTGTTTGATTAAATTATAATTGAAGATACCCGGTATATTGCTGTTAATACAATAACAACATACGCTCCGCTTAAGATTTAAAGTTTATTACAATAGTTAAAAATATAGTGAATTTAAAGCCGCGTTTATTGATTACACATAGATAAATGTGGGAGTCGATAAGAGCTGTAAAACGAATGTAGTTTGAGAGTTAAAAAGTATAGGGGAAGCCGGAAAAAGATTGGGCGGCGAAACATCCCATACATTTCAAGTATGGACGTAAAAATGAAACGTTATGAAATCTCTAGGAAAACTAGTAAAAAATATATTTGAAGGAGGGAGATGTATGTTTTTGAGGGGGGAAAGGGTATCGGAGGGGGTTGGAAGCCGAGGGGTAAGAAGGGGAAGAAGGGAAATAGGTTTGTATTGTCAGTTGGAGATTCGAGTTCCACTTTTTCTATATAGAAATATGTCGACGATCATAAAGTTTAATTCGAAGAAAAAAATAAAAGTATAAACGGTAAACGCGGGTAGAAAAATGAAATTCTAAAGAATACAACTAAAAATAAAAGGAAGGGTATCGCTATTGAAAACGATGGGATGTGTGGGATGGAAAGTGATGGTGGGCGGTGAAAAGAAGAATGAAAATTTAAAATACGACTGAGTCGAAATATACACTTGAAATCGAAAGTTTTGGATACCTTGCTCTTTAATATTACGGGTTGCTCTCCGTTTTTTTTTTTTTTTTGATATATAAAAATACTCTACCGCACACAAGAAGGTGGTTTTACATATAAAATGTGCCTTTTGGCAATGGCTAAAATGAAGGAGCAGCATTTTTTTATAGGAAAATATTTGCATTTCTTATCCTTATTTTCCAGTTATCCTGATTTTGTTTTTTTTATATCCTCGAATTCTATAACATTTTCTATTTATCTAGATTTAACGACGTAAGGTTGACTTTACGTTTTGGTGGTACGGTGCAAAATAAGTTATAATAAGCGAAATAAATAATTTTTTTTTTTGAGCTTGATTTTCTAGAATTTTAATAATATTACTACATTTTATTTTTAAAATTATAGTAAAGTTACATAGCGTTACGTTTCCAGGACGTAATAATCACCATGGTAATAATGTCTTTTTAAAAAAAATAAAATTTATAAAAATCTACACGAACGTAACTACGTTGCGTTATCAGATAAATTACAGCTAAAAGATTCCTATATTTAGAGTGAAAAAAAAAA
This sequence comes from Polydesmus complanatus, assembly GCA_034692225.1. Lineage (NCBI taxonomy): Eukaryota > Metazoa > Arthropoda > Diplopoda > Polydesmida > Polydesmidae > Polydesmus > Polydesmus complanatus. The sequence goes on from JAQGAZ010003427.1 coordinate 1,463, forward strand.
AAAATGTAGAATTTACAAAGAAGATTCATTTATTTTAAAAATAAATGAAAAACTTTTCGTCATGGATGTTGAAAACGTTTCCAAAATGCTGCGCGGAATTGATTTTCCGTTCAGCGACTGTATCTCATAAAAAGTTGTAAAATTCATAGGAAAACGTAGTAGTGTATTTGAAAAGCAGAACGATGATTGGCTGGTGGGGAAATGGTGATCGTCATCATCGACGTCGATCCACATAGTCTTACGTTCGTAGTCTGAATCGTCGCTATTGCATCAAGAATACCAATTGGCCGCCTCATCTCAACTCCTCTTTTTTTTTTTTTTTTTTTTTTTTACTACTTGCCTAACTTATACATTGAGCAACATAAAAATAAAATAAAACATTTGAAGATGACAAACTTTGATGCGGAGAGGTATATTTAATGGAAAGAGTGAAAAATCTCTTAAGTTATAGGGGAAAGAGAGAGAGAGAGAGAGAAAAAAATGATTAGATTCGTTAACTTTTTTTATTTCTTTTATTTTTATTTATTTTTAGTTATAAATGTGTAACTTTCGCTGCCATATTTTTTATCGCTTTTGATTTTTGTAAATACACTAAAAGTTATCGGTTTTAGTTGCGTGAGAAATAGAAGGTGGCGGGATTTGAAGGGATTATTTCCGGTGGAATTGCGCCTTCCCTTTGACTTCCGTTTTTACCATCTTATCTCTCTCTCTCTCTCTTCGCTAACTCCATCAAAGCTTTCATACAGTATACTGCGCTGCTTTTGAAGGTATTCTAGAATTCTACGCGTACTATCACTGGCTTACATACGAGATTATACTTGTGAGAAAACAAAAAATAGAAAAACCTAGCGTTACTCTATGCTTACTCAAGCTTTTTGCAAAAAATGTATTTACTGTGCGAAGAAAACGTGTCGAAGCATCAATTTTTGGATAAGTAGTCAACTGTCATATTAATAAGACTATCGTAGCGTACTGCACAGTAATAAAACTTTTCATTCAATTTTTCAAAGCAATAATTTTTAACATTTTAAACTGACAATTTTTAGAAGAAATTCGAGAAAGAAAATACCGTACGTACAGTGTAATGCAATCTAGGTAAAACTTCTTAAATGAAGGACGAGTGGCTCTCATAATAGGTATCAAAATGTTGTTTACACGAGTGCCCACGGACGATGGCAGTACATGATATTGTATTGTAGTAATAAACAGCACTTTCAGGTTGCTCCCAAATTAAAATCATCTGAAAAAATAAATAAATACTCACAATAATAATAGCTTGATTATTTACTATTTATGGTTTCTTAGGTTACCGTCAAGTAGTAGTCTTTTTTTATTTACTACGCAGGATTATTCTGAGACGAAATCTTCAGAATATTAGTTTTTTTTTTTTGTCTATATTAGAATTTTTAATGACGAAAAATCATGTTATCATCGCGAAATCCGATTGGATTAAAAAATAAATAAGTTTAAGTAAAAAATGGAAGATAAAAGTCAAAAGTTGTATTTTAAAAGTATGTTTACTTTCATATTAATTTTTTTAAAAATAAATTTTGTTACTCAGCTTCACATACAATACGAAAATGACAGATAAAAACTTACAGTATTTTAAATAAAAGTTTGTTTTACAAAAGTCGATTAAAATACTTTCCAGATTTTTTTTTTTTTAAAAAAAAACCTAATGTAAAGGCTTCTTAATTGTTTTGATCTAATCCACTCTTCAAAGCTTTATTTTAACGATTTACTTTTTTTTAAATTCCCTTCTGAATGCAATCGGCGTTGTAAATGTAGATTTCAATTTCGTCATCCGAATTAATGCAGTCGATCACTACGTTAATTTCCCGTTTTTAGATCAAACAAAACAGTTGAATATCGCGTAGAAAGACGATACAAAAAAATTTATACAGTACTGTACGGTACATAATTTTTTCCCCCTTCTAATTATTATTATTCTTTCTAATTTTTTTTGTACGACCGTTTCTTCATTTAGTTAAATGAAAAGAGTTGAAGGGTTGGCTTTGTGTGCCCACGTTTTAATGTCTCTAGTGAGTTAATTAAAATAGATGGCTCTTCTTTTCTCTTCTTCCCAAGCGATAATTTGAATTAGCCGTCTTTTTATTTTTTCTTCTTTCACGTTTCTCAATTCAAAAGCCGAGATTTAGACGGTTAAAAATAAAGAATGAGCGAGAGATGGTAAAATTTGCAGATGAGGCTAATGTAATTTCTACGCCGAAAGCGCTTATTGCCCACTTTAAATTAAGAAAATCTGTACTGATCGTCTTAATACGACACTAATTTGTACAATTGAAGACTTTTTTTTTAAAAAAAAAAATTTTCTTTTGAGCAGCGAAAAAAAGAAAAAAAAAATAATAGAAAAGAGTGTTTTATCTAAATTAGGTTCTGAAAATTCTTGTGTTTTTCTACGTGATTTTCTTGCCGAAAAAATTTCCAAAAAAAAAAGACTTAAAAAGACTTAAGAAGGGGCTTTCGGACCGGAGTTAGTTTACATAATATTATGTAATCCTATGCCTTCGCCATTTTTTTTTTTTTTTGGGGTGAGCAGCTGGACAAAGTAAGAGAACGTCGTTGAAAGATACAATATGGTCTTCAATTTATTTTCATCATCAAAGACTTTAAACGTCGATGTGGGGCTATTTCCTTTACGTGTGTCATTCACCGTTTAGAAGCAATTGGTTACATTTGGAGTTCCTTAATCGTCGACGCGTGCGCAGTCGAACCGAAACGAGTAAGCATCTTCGTTCGAGCTTTGTTAAGAAAATAAATGCGATGCCGGCAGCAGCTGCAAAAATTCGCTTTTATGTACGATTCAAACTCACCTGAGCCTCTCTTTATTTGCCTTTCGCTCATTTATTTGGCTGTCTTTTCTGCTGCTGACAAATACAATAACAAAGTTGAAAACAGAAGAGAAGCCGATAAACGAGACGTGAATCCCACCCACGTATTATTAAGACGAGGGTTTACGATGCGCGCGCTGAAATTTTAGAAACTTCTCGCTTTATTGTGAACAAAGAGCTAGATGAAGTAGGAAATAGTTGGAAGAGAGTGAGCAGGATCAAATTGTTATTTACGAGCTTCATATCAAAGTCTCAATTGCACTATTAGAATTGGAACAAGTCACTGTTTGTTTATGAGAGAAATTTACAAAGCGAATGAAATTTGATAATATTGTAAAAGATGTACTGTACAACTTGTTTCTCTTTTCATACGATTAATATTACACTTTTTAATCCAAAAAAAAAAAAAATTTCCTGTTTATTGACTTTTGAGAATGAAAATGCAGTTAAGCCTACCAAACTTCTAGTTATTTTTACTGTTCGGCAGTAAATAAACTAGGGAAAGAAATGGAGCGGGGTTGTTTGTCATTGATGGCATTTTTGTTTCTTGACCTGAAGCTGCTTGCCAAACAAACAAATGAAAATGGCTGCTATGAATGAAAATGATGTTGTATTAATAGCATTGGTTTGAACAGGAAATTCAAAAAGTAGGTTATTATAGAATTAATACAATAATTTTAAAGGCAGTAAACATGCGCTTGTCTTGAAAATAGCAACATATTTTCTCAAAGTCGGCACATTTTGGTGCATGAGCGCATCAATCTGTTTAGTCAAAAAAACTGCCGGTGTGCGCAAATAGTTTGCGTTTCTTCTAGGTTGTTTTCTATCACCTGTACGCAGTACTAAGCCCCTGGAAGAAGAGCGAACATAAAACGTTTCGTTTCACTTACAACCACTTGCTGATAAACCTTTCCTTGAAGTTAAAAACAAACCCGTTCGATGGGGAAAAAAATCTGCCCTTCGCCGTGATATTATAAACAAAAGTTACTCGCCGGGAAAAAGCAAACCGCTCGCTGATTAAAAAAACGCTCGACGGAGAAATAGAATAAGTCACTCGCTGTATTAAAAAAAAAATGCTTGACAGAAAAAAATAAGCTGCTCTATAGTCGCTGATTACTGAAAGAAATTTTTGATTCTGGGTTATAAAATTATGAATACAGTAATCAATATACGAGTATCATTGCGTCCTTCCAAAGAAAGCTATTTTTATTACGAGTGAGAAACACACTACATTAGTTTTAACTGAAATGCAATGCATGTTATCACATCTGAATATTTATGTACGAAATATATTTTTATAAATTTTGAAATTTACTTATCAGATTTTTGTTTATTTTGTAGATTGTTGTTGGATCTTCTTGGGGGAATATCATCGCTACTTTTGCGGGTATGTAGGCTACAGCCATTTTGATTTATTATGAGTGTAAGACGATGTTGTGATGTGTGTTTTTTTTTTTGCGTTTTTGTAATTTGTATAAATATTATGTTTGCGTTGGCCCTGACAACTGTTGTACTAATATTATCTTTAATGGATCGCTACTGCCATTTTATTTTTTCTTTTTTCTGCAACCCATTCTCTCAACATTTTCTTCGCTTTTTTCTTTATCGTTTTCATATTATACTTGTGGTTTCTGCGAAAAGTGTTTTTCTTTTCTCTGACTACTTTTTTCTTTTTTTCGTTTAACTTTTTTCTCTTAGCTGAAAGAAGATGAAATTTTGGTTTTGGTTTTTGATGTCACGTCTCGTGTTTGATGATGCATGATGGGAACGAGTGGATATATGTGACTACTTACTTTTTTCTTTTCTAATTTGTGTCATCTCTTAAAGATAGAACTGTCATATCTCGTATATTTTCGTGGGGGGAAACACTGTCATTCATATACACTTGCACAGTGTCCGATGGTTGTTACAGCAAAATAACTGCAAATATTTAATATCCGCTTTTTGTGATCAACTTTTTCTCAGAAGAATATATTACAGAGAGAGAGAGAGAGATAGAGAGAAGAGAAGGGCGCAAACGATAGAAAATACCAAGGGATAATAATTAGCTTTCATTCTCATTGCTCAAATGTTATTGCCAATTCGGATATATTGATTACTTACTACGTCTTATGATATATTTATATCGGCATCGAATTTCATGCAATTTGGGATTATTTTTTGTTATTATCTACTTGTTTTTTTTTTTACGCGCGACGAATTATTTGAGAGAATGTATTATTGCAAAATAAAATAGGCCGAATTTGACTTAAGTAACTTCGATAATTCGTTTTCGCCTGTTTGGCGTTTACTTTATTTATTTATTTTGAATTCTTTATACCCGGGGGTTCTATGCAAAAGCCAATTTACTTGCAGCACGCTATAAAACTTAATTTTTTTAAATTTAAGTTTACTATACTTGTATTATAATTTAAATTTATCAAAGCTTAGTTAGTTGGTATGTTTAGTTTTTCATTGGTTTTCTGAATTTATTACGTTTTATTTTTATTTTTTGATCCAGGTAATTTCTTTTCAACTGTTGATTTTGCGACAAACGAGTTTGTTTTCGGAACCTCACTTGTTTATTATTTTCGCTGTGCGAGTATAAACTCTGCGCACCTGTCAGTGTTTAAAATTGTGAAAGTTGCGCGTATTTAGTTAAAGAAGCCGAATTTGGAAAGTTGCTGTGTCACCTGTCGGACATGTTTTCGGAACCGCTGTTTATATGAAAAAACGCGAAACATAGAAAAGATGAAAGTTTTACAATCCGGGCGTTGATTTAAAAAGATCAAAGCGTTTAGAGTGGTAACCTACCATACAAAATATGACAAATTTGCATAGTTTATAATGTCAATTAGTTATTTTTCTGACTTTTTAATTTATTTATAGAATACAAAATGTGTCTGATATTGTACACACAGCGGGAAATCTTATAATACTGTTCAAATCGGATCAGATTGGTTTGAAATTGGAATTTTAAGAACTGAAACTAATTTTATTTACACATTAATCTGAAGATGACAAGCATTAAGTAGCTGGAAATATTCTATAGAATAATCAATGCTATCGCAATAATAACTATTCATTTTAATATTATTGGCAATTAAAATGAATAGTTGATGCAAAATTCGCACGTGTTTATTATTCTTTTTCTCCCTTCATGTTAGCCTTAGTCATCTTATTAAATTGAGACGACCAGCTAAATCTCTTAATTTAATGTCTAAGCACTTTTTGTTTGTTCTGGTCGACTACGTTCATCGACTTAACTCAAAACCTAAACTCTGTTTCGTAAACTAACTTCTACTCTCTTATTTTGTATACCGTGCTAGAATTCAAATTAGGATTCCGCTGCTTATTTTTTTCTTCTCTCCCTCTTTTTCTGATTTTTTCCCCCCGGTGCGTAATCTCGTCTCTGTCTTTCTATTCCTCTCCCACCTAACACTACACTACACCCTATTTTTTTTTAGCTTTGGTTTCGCGCAAAATGTAATTACGTTCTATTTAATTAAGGTTTATTTAGTCGTCGCGTATAATATATTTATACCCGTCAGCCGCTTGTTTTATGTTTGTTATACTCCTTGTTATGTAATTTCCATTTTTTTATCTACATTTTTTTTTTTTTGCTTTATTGTTTCCTGCTTTATTTTTTTTATATATTAAATTCAATATTCTGCAAATTAAAATTTTGCATAAATCGTGATGAGGTTGACTTCTCTTTAATCAATTTTGATTTGATGTTTTTCTTTTGAGGTATCGCAGAATGAGATAGGGAGGGATATTTGTGGGTGTAAGAAATGCGAGGGGATTTTTTTTTTACTTTTATTTATAAATTACATGGTTTCATATTATTAAGAAATAAATGTTATATGTTTTGAGGGTGGTTTTATTTTGATAATATTTGACTGGGGGAAATGCAAAGCTTAGATTGATCGATATTTGACTTAATTAAGCTCAATCTATGCTATACAATGTTAACGTAAATTTCTTGGAAGTACCGGAATACGTAAAATCGATAAAAAAAAAAAATACTGCACATGCATTTATAATTTTAAAGATATTTACCCTGAGATTATCGTACAATAATGAAGCAGAGACGTTATTAAATTGATTTAAGCTTAATAATTTAAATACCAAATGTCGCCAAATGACTTTAAAACGACATTAATTGTTAATTATTTATGTATCTTTTAAATTTTAAATAAATACAACTGAAATAATGAGCCGAAAGCTAATAAAAGTTATTTTGGAAGTCGTTAAAATTTAATTGGTTTTTAAAACTTGTAGGCTACGATATCAACCACCTTGTAAACAATAGAGCAATAGAGGCGCAGATAACTCAAAGAAATGCAATCGGTTGCATACAACCGCTTATATTTTATTAAAATTTGTTACATGTAATATGGAAATTAATTAAATTTAAAATACCGAGAACCGAGAAGGCACTTTTTTTTTAAGATTCCATCAAAACGTTCATCATGGGAAATGTCATTTTTTTTTAAAACTAATTTCATATTTTCTGAGTTAGTCAAAAAACACCTTCTTACAGAAAAATCTTCGTAAAACTTTTAGGTATTTAGCTTAGCTCGGATTTTTTGTCCAGGTGGAAGTTGAAAAGTATGATTTTTCTGATATGGCAATGTAAGTTTTTCATTATGTAACAGTTACTTTTACTACATTAATTTGGTGAACTATACCATAGTATACTGCACGCTATCATTTTAAATTTTTGTGTTTATTTAATTCGATTAATGAATGTTTTGTTGTTTTTCTTTGTTTTTTTAAATTGATTTTTAAACGATATTTATTTTACCAACATAAAATGCGAATAATACCATATTGAACCAAACCAGAAAAGGTATCAAAGAAAACCGCATTTATAGTTGCTAATTAAAATTAAAAACTGCCTAACTTTGGTAGAAATTGATAAAAATTTAAGTTACAGTATCTGGCTTTACACCGTTATTACTAGTATTTAACAATCTTCGATGTCTTATAATTATAACTTATAAGACTAAAGTCGCAAGTTGAATTCCTCCATTAACTCCTATTCATCAGTTTAAAAATCAATTTAAGGCGCGAATTTTTAAGACTGTGTAAACGCAGTGCCACCGAAAGGAGTGCTGTCCTACTCGGAATATTTCATAGGAAACGTAATAGCACAACAAAAACAAGTTCAGCAATAAAAATGCATTTCAAAATAAAACTCGATATTAATGGAAATATAAAAAGTTAGATATGTGGTAGCTCTATGTGGGTGGGTAGTGTCAGGGCCGTAGTCGTAGGGCCAGTAGTCGAAAGAGTAAAAATAACCCGCAGTGTAGTCTTTATTTTGTTGAAATCGCATCATTGATGGTGGCTTCTAGGGCTAAGGGGGGGTTTGGTTGTGTGACTTTGCTTGGCTCGCACGCGGATTGCAGCGTGGACATTTATTTTATGGCCGAAAATCAGATTTCGATGTCGGTGTTGGTTGAATATCCGTTTTATGCGTGGAATCTGAGGTAAATTCTTTTTTATGTGCTTTATGTGGTCGTCTCTGTCGTCGTCGAGCCGCACTTGTATTTTTATCTGGCGCGGGCGGCGAGGAGAGGGGAGAGACCGGCGGGAGAGGAGGCGAGGGTGTGTCTACGACAAACAGCACTAGGGAAAAACTGTGATGAATAAAAGTGAGTGAGAGAACGATATATATCTTTTGGCTTCAGCGATTAACTTCTTCCTGCTGCTTGAATTCTAGGAATTTTATCCGCAAAGACATTTTTTCTTATTTTCTTTCTCCATATACGGCTTTACTCTTCTATGCCTCTCGTTTTATGTATGTACGTGTATATATGGGTGTGTGTGGGTAGCTGGTGGGTGGTTGGGAGAAAGAAAAAGCTGTATAAGCTTCTACCTACCGCCGCTTTTGATCTCTGCAGCATCCGAAGAGGCGTCGGAGGAGGAATATTTTTTATCAGTTGGAGAGTTGACAATTATAATGCGTGGGGGAGATATGAAATCGCGTGAAACGAGGGGGAACAGTGTGACGAATGCTTAATATTATGAAGCGAAGATGACGTCATCGTGAGTGCATGCAAATCCCTCAAAAAAAAAATTCTTCTGTATAAAGTTACTAAATGGGACTACGTATTTGTTTTTTTTTATTTGCAAATCTCGCGATTTACAATTTTTTTTTTTTGGGGGACTGGTTTAATTAAAGAAGATTATTAATTAAATGCTTACATTATTCACGTATGCTTCTTAGCGTTTTTTTTTTAGTTTTTTTTTTAAGAATTATTATAATTTTGGAACGTTGTTTTTATTTATATAATTATGGAGGATTTTTTAAAATGAAAGGGAGATAAGAAATCTGTTGGTGGTACTAAAAATTTGCAGAGATAATAAGTGATTAAATATCGTTTTTATTATCTATTCAACATTTTCCATTTTTTTTTTTTTTTTTGGAAAATTTGTTGTAGTGAGAATTACGCCATACTACAAAGGTTTTACCGTAATTGCGGCTGCAGTATTGATTAATTTTCAATATGTTGTATTATAAAGTGTCAATTCTGTATATAATTTAATGGTACAGTAATTTGTTCTACCTATTTTTCTTTTTGCGTTTTTTATTAGATTTGTCAAGATGTTTCGTATTAAAATTTATATTGAAAGCTATGGCACAAGTCGTAGGTTAAATAATAGTCTAAAAGTGTATTTTATTTGGCTTTTCAAGTTGCACTTTAATACTGTTTCCAGGGATAGTTCAGCTCTATTTTATTTCTATTTCTAATAGAAAATTGCATTTGTTTTTATTAAAATGCTCGCATTTTGAATGCGCGAATGACGTTGAGTTTAAGATGATGCAAAAGTAAGCAAATCTGGAAAATAGCTGGAAGGGGTGTCTACAAAAAGAATTGCGATCCGTACGTCATTAAAATAATTTTTATTTCTTCCCATCTTATTCGAAAGAAATCTGCACTTTCCTACAGTATTTCCTAGAGGCGCCAGTAACTCAAATCCGTGACTCGATCTTGTAGTAAAATCTATCTCACGAATGTACTGCTTCAATCCACGTTAATTCCAATTTACTTCGGCTATTCCAATCGACTAGGTTCAATTGTAGGGGGGCACATGGCTTAACATTATTGAAAAAATATGTCAAGTGTTATTGAAGCGGCTTTGAGTAACAAAATATTCAGATACTGTACTCTAATTAGTTTGTATGCATTTAATACAATTGAAACTTGCATATAAATTAAACGTTATAAAAAATTATCTGATATTAGCAAATGTATGTCATAAATTGCAGGAAAATCAATAAAGAGTTTTGTTTTTATATCTAAATAATTAATATCATACGATATATAAATTAAATTTGTTGATATACGATAGCGACATTAAGTAATTCAAGGAAAGTTAAATTAAAGTAAAAATGAGATCAAAAAGATCATTAATTTGATTTTAATGTTTGCATTTTTCTTTAATCGATTTGTCATCCACTTTGGATCTAATAAAGGATGCGATCTAACAACAAAGGATTAAAACGACCATTTAATCAGAAATAACTA
>JAQGAZ010003428.1:0-11830 GCA_034692225.1 Polydesmus complanatus
ATAGCGATTTTTTTTATTTATTGGGAATTTGTTTGATTTCTAGGGATTTTTTAAATACATGTAATAGGGAAATTTTTGATTTATAGGGATTTTTTCAATTTATAGGGATTTTTTTTATTTATAGCGATTTTTTTTATTTATTGGGAATTTGTTTGATTTCTAGGGATTTTTTAAATACATGTAATAGGGAAATTTTTTATTTATAGGGATTTTTTTATTCATAGGAATTTCTTTTAATTGATAATGAAATTTTTTATTTCTAGGGAATTTTTTTTTTTAATTTATAGAAATTGTTTTTTGAATTTTTAAGTACAGTATTTATTTTGGCAATTACGTCGCAAGGTTTTTTTTTTTCCCTAAATATAGAAAGATGTGTCGATGATCGTTTGTTTTAATAATTCATTAGCTAATTAAAATTGTAGTAATTTTACATCACTAGCGCTACATTTTTTTATTATTATTATAATGCGTATCGATCATGCGTGTTATTATCGATTAGCTTCGTGCAATATTTTTAAGTAAAAACGTGGATATTTTTTTTTATGTCATTGTTAAATGACGTCACTTTAAAGTGATAACTATATTTTTTTACGAGATTGCGTTGGCTTATCGACTATTTCATCCACTATGCTACCATTTTTATTCTTATATAAATATTTTTTTTTTAAGAACAGGTTAAATGACGTCAGTTTAAAGCGGGTTTTTTTTTATTTTTAAGAAGGGGAACGCGGTAGTGGCAACACTGTAAAGTCTTATTGATTATTCTCTCGACTTAAAAAGTCTGCGCGTATTTTGTTTAAAGTTGAAAATATACGTCACTTTAAAGCTGTAATATAAATTACAACAATTCCTCTTTGCTTATCGATTACTTTTGCACCGCTATAATATAGAAAAAAATATATATATTTTTTTTTAAAAAAGAATTATTATTTTTACAGGTTAAAAAAATATATATATAATTTAATTAAATTTATCATAAAAAAAATCTTGAATTTTTGAGAGTGATAGAGATTTTTTTTTTCTCGTTCTATTTTTTCAATGTTATTGTTATTATATTACTCCGTATATTTTTTTGTTGGGTGTATTTTTGGCAACGCGTGTCATTCAAAGCAGATGCGCGCGTGTCATTTGATTTTGATGACGTAAAACATTCTTCTCGATGACGTCATACCCGCTGGTTGTATACTTTTCGCGTCGTTTCTCTCCCCTCCCCCCCCAAAAAAAGCGTTTTGAGTTTCTATTATTTTTACTACGTCACTAACGGGCTCCACCCATCTTGCAGCTGCGCCCCTCTATTAGGAATTTTTTTTTGATTTATAGGGAATTTTTTTAGATTGCAAAAGATTTTTTTTAGATTCAAAGAATTCGATTCATTAATCGGTCTCAAAGATTCATAAGTCGGTCTTTTAGGTTCATAAGTCGGTCTTCAACATTCATAAATAGGTCTTTTAGGTTCATAAATCGGTCTTTTAGGTTCATAAATCGGTCTTATAGATTCATAAGTCGGTCTTCAACATTCATAAATCGGTCTTTTAGGTTCATAAATCGGTCTTATAGATTCATAAATCGGTCTTATAGATTCTTAAATCGGTCTTTTAGGTTCATAAATCTGTCTTTTAGGTTCATAAATCAGTCTCAAAGGTTCATAAATCGGTCTCAAAGATTCATAAATCGGTCTTATAGATTCTTAAATCGGTCTTTTAGGTTCATAAATCTGTCTTTTAGGTTCATAAATCAGTCTCAAAGGTTCATAAATCGGTCTCAAAGATTCATAAATCGGTCTTTTAGGTTCATAAATCGGTCTCAAAGGTTCATAAATCTGTTTTTTAGGTTCATAAATCAGTCTCAAAGATTCATAAGTCGGTCTTTTAGAGGTTCATAAATCGGTTTCAAAGATTCATAAGTCGGTCTTTTAGAGGTTCATAAGTCGGTCTTTTAGGTTCATAAGTCGGTCTCAAAGATTCATAAATCGGTCTTCAACATTCATAAATAGGTCTTTTAGATTCATAAATCGGTCTCAAAGGTTCATAAGTCGGTCTTTTAAGTTCATAGATCGGTCTCAAAGATTCATAGATCGGTCTTTATGATTCAGAAAAGTTTTTATAGATTCAAAGAGAGATATTTTGTAGATTTAGAGAGATTTGGAAATTAAAATTCGAAAGTTGATTTGCAAAGATTTGCAAGAATCTTAATTCCCCCAAAAAAACTTTGAAAGTATTGATTGATCGCTATGTAAATTGACTTCCGTTGTTGATTTTTCCGCCAATTTCCACCAAACAAAATTTTGACATTTTTAAGGGATTAAACTTTAAAAAAAAAATTAATTAATTTATGGGCAAAATTTGCATGGGAATGTCTCTGGGTTGTTAATTACACAAAACAATAGAATAATTAATTAGGCGCGAACCATAGAGAAGGGGAGGTGGAGGAGGGGGGGGGGGAGATGTAAAGATCACTCGGCGCTCATCTCTTAAGCTCTGAGCAAGGAGCAGAAGAAGGCGAAAGGGGAGGTGCACTCGACTCAAGGATGGAATTAATTGCGATAAGTAAATAAAAACAGCTGTTTCCTCCTCCCACCCCCTCCCCCCTCAATCACTCCAACATACAACACTCGACTATCAATATACGCTCAAATCATTACCAAAACATAGAAAAAAAAACAATTATTTTTTCAATCTTAATGAGAAAGAAAAAAAAGATGCTGCCCCTTCAACTGCCATACACTTAAGCTCGTGTAAACAATGAGACAGCTTCACCGCATAGCAGGGATGTAGTGCGGCGGTTTACCGGGGAATTTTTAAATTTATTTTGCTCATTTTCAACGTAGGAAATTAATAATTTGCGCTAAAGAAAGCGGAATATTTTTTGCTAATTAACCGAATTCATTAATTAATTTTTCGCGACAAAAAAAATAAATAATTTTTTTTTATTACCATATTTTTTAGGAAATTAATTTTAAATGATTGTTTTGCTGATCTATAAAATGAGAATCACGGGGCGGGGATTAATTGAAATCAACGCCATTAATTTAGCTATTACTGCTATGGAAACTTTTAGATTAGTGTTTTTTTTGTATAGAATTTTTTTATGTAAGTTTATGGAAATTTTGGATTTTTTTTATTAGAAATTTTGGATTTTTTTAATTCAAATTTTGAATTTTTTTAATTTAAATTTTGGATTTTTTTAATTTAAATTTTGGATTTTTTTAATTTAAATTTTGGATTTTTTTAAATAGATTTTTGTATTTAATGACACCGCACGCTCGGTTAAACAAGCGCTTAAGATTAAATAAAACTAGATCAGCGATTGAGTGGGCAGAGGTTTACGTAAAGCCAAGTTGAGTGTGCGGATGGTGAGGAGAATGGTCGGTCGAGCGTTGGTTTTTTCTTTTTCTCTTAATAAATGATAAGATAAAAAAAAAAAGTTCGAAAATAAATGTCGGTAGGTTTATCTAAAGAGCGAGTGATCCGTTCGAAACCATTTGTTTTACGACGGAGGTCGATCGGATAAGGGTCATCGGGTTCAGCGATACGCCTTCATTCATTCCGCATTAAGCCGGCGTTACACGCTCAGCCCTGCTTACACTACTACGTCTTAGAGCCCCAACAAAAGTACATAGACTACAGTATTATAAATCTCTGTAGCGTTGTTTATAAATGCGGAAACGGAAATGCCTCTCTTACCTGTAGAACTGCTTGGAGTGTTGCTGCAGGAGCGGAGTAGGCGAGTACCAGCAGCTGGGGGCGGCTGCAGGGGCGTGGCTCTTCTTGGCATCCGCGTCCGGCCGGCGCTGCCACTCGCCCCACACGCGACTCAACGCGCGCCCCAATATCCTCACGCTCATGCGCAGCACGTGTTTGTTGACGGTGGGCGGGCGCACGCGCAGCCCCAGCACGCCCACCGGGAACTCCCGGAAGTCGTCCTCGTTGGCGGTGGCGGTGGCGCTGACCACTTCCCCCGTGAGGATCCAGATCCAGTCGCCGTCGTCCATGTTGAGGCGCTTGGCCTGCTCGAAGACGCGCTGCAGCAGCGGGGTGGGCCCGTGCACCACCAGCACGCGGCTGCGCAGTTTGACGACGTCGCTGAGCAGGTCGAAGATGGCGGCGGGGCTGGCACTTTGGGCGAGGGTGAGGGGCGTGATGAGCGAGTGCGGGTGCAGGTCCCGGCTGTGGGCCACCAGCTTGTTACGCAGCGTCACCGAGGTCAGGCTGTCGTCGGACAAGAAGGTGCTGGACAGCCAGCTGTTCCCGAGTAAAAAAGTAGAAAGCGCCGAGGCTAGGTTGTCTAGCGTCGGATTTAGCGGTTGAAAATAGCGGTTTAGGTCCTGCAACGATAAAAACAAATCATACGCATTAATTAATTAATAAAGGCACAGAACGCTATTATTATTATTATCGTTATTTCAATTTCTGTGTTTGAGTTTTGGAACGCTAATTTTATACGTAGTGTAAACAACTTAATTTATCCGGTATTTCTCTGTTTACAACGCTAATTCTTTATGTACAACGCTATTTTTTTTTTAGTTCAAACGTAATTTCTTAGTTCTTATGGTTTTTTTTTCTATTCACAACGTTATTTTCGAGTTCATAACGTTATTCCTTTTTTTAAACACTATTTTTTTTGTTTGAACGCTATTTTTCAATACAACGATATTTTTTAATACAACGATATTTTTCAATTCAAACGTCACTTGTTAGTTTACGGTAGTTTTTTTTGTTTGTAACGATATTTTTGAGTGCGTTACGTTATTCTTTATTTGAAACGCTTTTTTTTTTAATTTAAACGATATTTTTGAGTGCGTTACGTTTTGTTAGTTTAAACGGTATTTTGTTAGTTTAAACGGTATTTAGTTAGTTTAAACGGTATTTTGTTAGTTCAAACGGTATTTTGTTTGCTAAACGGTATTTTGTTAGTTAAACGGTATTTTGTTAGCTCAAACGCTATTTTTTAATACGTCGTTATTTTTTAATTCAAACGTAACTTGTTAGTTTACGGAGTTTTTTTCGTTTCGTTTGTAACGATATTTTTGAGTGCGTTACGTTATTCCTTATTTGTAACGCTATTTTTTTTTAAGTTTAAACGGTATATTTTGTTAGTTCAAACGCTATTTTTTAATACGACGATATTTCTCATTTCAAACGTTATTTGTCCAGTTTTCAACCGTTATGTACGGTATTATGTGTACTGTATTTGCAACGCTATTTATTTTTTCCCTTCCTTTAGTTCTTACGTCATACGCTATTTTTAGTTAAAAACGCATTTTGCACCAAAAAAAAAAAAAAAAATACATAGGCTAGTTACACGTAATAATTTCACGCTAAAGAAATTCTATTCGAATGAAAAACTAAAAAAAAAGTTCATTCGAATTAAAAACTAAAATTTTTTCATTCGATTTAAAAACTAAAATTTTTTCATTTGAATGAAAAACTAACCATAATTATTATCAACATAGTGTAGCTTTGAGATTGGCAATGAAAGTAGCCGAGTGCGTGTGGACAGTGGCCAGCAAATATTTATTAACCCTAATGTAACGTGTAACTTACGAGTGCGCTAATTCTACAGCGCGAGCAGACGAGCATTTAGCTTTAATTTATTTAAACCGCCTTAACTCATTATTCAAAACGTGACCTAAGGCTCTCCCCCCTCCCTCTCCTGCTTAAGCCCCGCCCACTCATCTGCATCAGCTGCTGAGAAGGGAAATTTACAGCCGGAGCTATCAACGGGAAAGTGCGTTGCTAAGGCAACGTCTTCTGCGGTGAATTGCGCTGCTGCTGTCCAGAGCATCAAACGCAGCAGAAGATGAAAGGAGGAGATGAAAAGAAAAAAGCCTTAGAAAAAAAAGCTTTAGTAGGTGGAAAATCACATTTTTAGATGTAGAAAAAAAAATCCTATTGAAAATCAGCCAGAAATCTCTTAGAAATCTTTTTTTTTCTTCTTCTTCTTCTTCTTCATCCGTATGTTGAGTTTATGAATGAGAGGAAGAAGACATAAATACCACGCAATCCCTTTTGCGTGTTTATTTAAATCCGCATTCGCATTCCACTACCGTCCGTGAAAAGCCGAATTATTACGTGTGCGTGTGTGTAAGGAAAAATGCCTCGTGCAACGCGGTTTGGTCAACGCGGCAAACCGCGATTAAAAACTGTAGAAATAAAAAAATAAAATAAGGGCTGAAAGTGCCATTTTTCTATCTGCTTAAGGCTTCTATGTGTTCAGGCCTATAGCAGCCATAAAGAATAGAAGTGCTATTCGCTTTAATTTGATACATAAATTGCCGGCGAAGTGGCAGGGAACATGGTGGTCCAAGGGGCTCAACGAAAAAAAAAAAAATTAAAAAAAATTAAAATTTTCAAAAATTTTAAAAAAAATTTTCAAAAAAAAATTCTCAAAAAAAAATTTTAAAAAAAAATTTTCAAAAAAAAAATTTTAAAAAAAAATTTTCAAAAAAAAAATTTTCAAAAAAAAAAATTTTCAAAAAAAAAAATTTTCAAAAAAAAAAATTTTCAAAAAAAAAATTTTCAAAAAATAATTTTCAAAAAAAAAAAAAATTTTTTTTTTGTTGAGTAAAGCAAATAGGACCAATTCATTCAAAACAAATTTCGTGCCTCTCAAGCTCGACGCTTCTCCAAGGCCCCGACTCCAGGAGGTGGGAGCTATGATTTTCGTGCCCCCAGCATTAGCCTGAGTTTTAGCTTTTTATATAATTAGGGTGTTTCAGTTTTTAAGAATATATTTTTTTTTGTGTTATTTTTAATATGGTAAATAAATAGTTTAATTGAGTGAAATTAATAAAAAAAAATTCCAACGATTAAAAACTTAAGTTTTTTTTATGAATAGGCCAATATTTTTGTACTTTCATCTTATTTTATTTTTACTCCTCAATAATTACATAGCCATACAATTTTCATTAAAATGTCCGCAAAAATGTTTTCGCTTCCGGTTTAAAAACAAAACATAGGCTACATTTTTTTTTCGACTATAATTTCTTTCAAACCCAAAATGACCGTGAGCGTCTGTTTCCGGTCATAAACAGGCCGCTTCCACTCGTTTTTACGGCGTTAAGGACGATAACGATAACTACTCCCTCGTCACGCGCGAACTGTTGTTTACCCCCCGCTCACAGCGAGGGATTTCTCGGGAGTAAATAGAAGAAAAATATTTGAGATTCCGCGGTGGCCTTAAGCCACTTTGACAGGCGGCGGCTGAGACTGCTAACTGCGCTCAGCCTAAGCTCCGCCCTACCCTACACCTTAATTATAATCACAGGTTAAGCCACTTAACAATTCAAATTTTGCGGCTGCGCTTCAACAAGTGAGGAGGGAGGAGGGGGGGGGGGGGAGATGCTAAGTGGGCGAAAGAGTTTCACTTCCGGCTATCGCTATTTATCGGCTTATTACACGAAGATTTTGCTCACCTAACCAACGTTCTCTTCGCGTTTGCGTTCCACCTACATGTAGGCCTATTAGATCTTTTTCTAATCGCAACACGTGTCAACAACACGTTTCCCGCCAAAAAAAAAAAAAAAAAGACAGCCGGTTCTTTCGCCATTTGCATACGTCACTCACGCTTCGTTCTAAACGCGCACTGAACGACACTATGCAACGCGGAAGAAGAAAACCGAAATCAGAAACCGGTTGTGTTTCGGTTATTTTTTTTTTAAATTTCCTTATTATTTTTTTTTTGTTACCGTTGGGTGATGTGATTATTAGACCGGAAGAAGCAAAAAAGCGCGTTAATTGGTGTTAGCAGCAGCAGCAGCGGGGTGTGTGTTAACGCGCGCGGCTTAATTTGACAAGCGACTAAGTTAGTAGTGTGTTTGAATCGACATCCGGTTCTTTTGGGACCTCAATTTCCGTCGCCATCGAAAAGGGTAATCGACGGTGGCGACGATAGGTGGCGCCTCGCGAGGGGTGGTGATTTTATTAGGGCGGGAGGAGGAGATCCCCAGCGCACGGATACAGCATACGATCGGTGGAATTAAATCGATAAGCAGCGAGATGGAGGGAGAGAGAGGGAGTGATGGGGCTGAGAGTGATTGGCGGCGGAGAATGCAACTACCGTTTTACGATTCCGAAATGTACCGGGGAAAAAAAAAATGGCGAGGTTTAAGACATTTTATTGGAAATTTATGGGAGATTTCTAGAAATTTTTTTTTTAAAGATATTTGAAAGATTTCTAGAAATTTTTTTGTATAGATATTTGAAAGATTTCTAGAAATTAAAAAAAAAATCTAGGAATTTAAAAGAATTTTTTTCTTTGATAAGAGAGATTTCTAGAAGTTTAGAAGATTTCTAGATGTTTTGCGAACTTTAACATTTTAAAGATTCTTTATACAGTACAGTACCCGCTACTTGAGATTTCTAGAACTCTATACAGATTTTCTTAAAAAAAGAAAAGAAACTATGTCCCTTTTTTCTACAAAGATTTTCATTTTTATCTGGCAGCCCTGTCACGACACGAGCAAAAGCATCGCCGACTAAAATCTCCGACTAAAAAAAAATGTGATTTGTTAGACACCGGAAATTTTTTAACGAGGTTTTATCGAGGCGTCGAACGCGCACCTCACTTCCGGTTTCGTGTCTAGACTCAATTTTTTTCCTTTTTCTTCTTCTGAAGGTAGGTGTCAATTGAGGGTGGTGGGGGTGCGAACCGAGATGGATCACGTGACCAAACCTCAATGACACTGGGGTGTTTTTTTTTTATTCACTAGGCGCATGCGCGTGTCGCAGACTAGATAATTTACTTGACACGCGCGGAGAGAGATCAAGAGAGAGAGAGAGATCAAGAGAGAGAAATAATGTTTTTTAAAGAAAATAAATGAGGATGTTTAGTGAAGTGCGAATAAAAAGTGAATGGAGAACGTGCGGTCTCGTCTCCCTCTCCCCCCTTCACATAACACCCTCCCCCCCCCCCCTTCTCACACGATTAAGGAAGGAAAATGCGCGCGAAAAGACGTTTTTTTAATTTATTTCTTTTTTTTTTTTTTGCAGAATTTTTATTACTTGTTCGCATTTTTTCTCCCCTCCGTTCATTTTGCACTTGCACAACGCCAATTTTTAAGCTAGTGCGGAACGTATCTTCTAAACTTATATTTAATTCAGTGATAAAATGATTTTCGCTTTGAATCTTTTTTTTCCCCGCTTTGAATCCTGTGACTCAGTTGTTTTGAGGGGAGAGAAATTTCACGTGTAAAATATCTACGTGTATAATAGAGACATACTGTATAATATAAGGCTGTAAAACACGCGATTCCAGTGTCGTTTATTATTATTATTATTAAGCGTGTCGTTAGAGGGCGACACTTGTACAAAAGTGAGCGCGCGCTGTTTATTGTCGTTTCGTGCTCTCTCTTCATCCGCTAATTATTAATAAAGCTCAAAATATCATAAACAGAAATTGTGATTTATGAAACGGTTATGTCCTTCGTTTTCTACGGTTAATTGGACGTTGAATGCGGTAATTAAGGGAGTCTTAAGCTGATAATAGGTAGGGGGGGGGGGAGTGATAAATTTCGAGTTTTTTTTATAGGGGGGCTTTTCTAATTTATTTACGTTAAGTAATACGGTGTGTTGAAGCTGCGTAGAAACAACTAATGTAAGAGAGGACACGTGGTATGTGTGCGGGTCAATCAATTTCAATTGAACGTAACGAAGAGTAACGACAGTCGTTTTTAATTTACTGCGTTAAACGCGCATTCTTCAAGGGTGAAATGAAGACATTTAATGGTTTTTCTGTTTGAAAATGCACGAAATGAAAAAGTATTAAACGAGTTGAAGGGGGGGGGGGGTTCATTTTTAGCTTTTAGCACGTTCAAAAGAGGAGAAGGGACCAAGGAAGGATTATCAAAATTAGTGATTAAAATTGTAAACGTTTTATCCTGCTGCATACAAATGACATTATTAAAGGGGCCAATTTTACTCATTTGTATTATATGGAAAGTAAAATAAAGCTTTCATCTATGGCAATCAAATTTCATCGAGGCAAACCATTTAGAGCCATGAGCGAAAGTTGATTCTCATCTGGAACATAGTTCAGGGGAAGAGTAGTTGTTCCAAAAAAAAACCATCGAAACGTTTCTCAGTCTTGTTTTGAAAATGGGAGATTCAAAGAGAAGGAAACGGAAATACAGTAACAGAATGATGCTGAGAGAGTGAAGACCAAAACCATGCTATGAGAGGAAGAAGAATTTGTATATCGATGCTATCGTAGAATGCTAGAATGATGCTAAATGAGAGAAAGGCAGAACGATGTTGTGAGAGAATGTCAAACTGATGCTATAGTTTGAGAAAATGGCAGAATGATGCTACTAGAGAGGACCAAGATGATGCTATACGAGAGAAGACCAAAATGATGCTATATGAGAGAAAATGCAAGAGGGATGCCAGAAGAGAAAAGACCAAAGTGATGCCATGAAGAAGAATGCCAGAATGATGCTAAAAGAGAATGCCAGAATGATGCTAAGAGAGAATGCCAGAATGATGTTATACACGAGAAAGGCAGAACGATGTTGTGAGATTAAACCAGAGTGATGCTATGAGAGAGAATGCCAAAACGGTGGTATGGCTCGAGAGAATGGCAGAATGATGCTACTGGAGAAAAGACCAAAATGATGCTATACAAGAGAAAATGCAAGAAGGATGCCATAAGAGAGAAGATTCAAATGATGCTACAAGGGAGAATGACAGAATGATGCCATGAAGAAGAATGCCAGAATGATGCTAAAAGAAAATGCCAGAATGACGTTATACACGAGAAAGGCAGAACGATGTTGTGAGAGGAAACCAGTGTGATGCAATGAGAGAGAATGCCAAAACGGTGGTATATCTCGAGAAAATGGCAGAAGGATGCTAAGAGAAAAAAGATGGAAGGAGTAAAAAAAAAATGTCAACAAAATAAAGCGTAGTTTGAAAATTGCTTCTGTTCATTTTTTTCTTACTATCCCCTTCCTCCCTCTACACCTCCTGAACTAGCCCAACTCACCACCCTCAAAACAACACGCTCTCTTTCCATCTTTTATTCTCCCCCCCCTCCCTCACTTTCTTTTTTCAAATTGGTTGATCAAAGATGAACGAGCGCAATGGAGAAATGGATGATGGGGGGGTGGGAGGGGCTTAAGATAAAAGGGAGAGGTTCCGATGGAGGACAGAGATAGATACAATTATCCATCGGAGATGAAGTAGCGCTCTCGGTGGACAACTCGTTTAATGGCTCCCAAAGGAGACAACAAATAAAACGATGCCCCTGCCTCCTCCAACAATGAATGCCTTCCACAACGCCCACCCCATTCTCTCTCTCTCTTCTTATAAACCCCTTTCTTCTTCTTCTATCTTATACCCTTTCTATCTTAACTCCTAACGATGGTAATATGTTCGGTGTCGGAACAAGATTAAAAAAAAAGATGAGAACTGAAACGACTTTTCCTCAGCTTTATTAATCGATTATATTAACCCAATTCAAAAACCCATTGTTGTCAATGCATTTCTCAATCTAGATTTAGCCCCACTAAACCATATCGATTTTGAGGATTTTAGTGGCAGTTTAAACGAGATTAAATTAGTACACAATTGAATCTGCTCATGGTAGCAGCAACATAGATTTAATAGTGTAAATCTTGTGATGCGATAGTGTAATTCTTGAGATTTATTAGTGTAAATCTTGATGTGATATAGTGTAAATCTTGATGTGATATAGTGTAAATCAAAGATTTTATAGTGTAAATCTTGTGATGTGATAGTGTAATTTTTAAGATTTATTAGTGTAATTCTTGAGATTTAATAGTGTAATTCTTGAGATTTAATAGTGTAATTCTTGAGATTTAATAGTGTAAATC
>JAQGAZ010003429.1:0-11826 GCA_034692225.1 Polydesmus complanatus
TTGTTTGAAGACAGTGCTCCAATCCGTTCAAAAGATATGGAGGTGGAGGCATTACTTATCAGCCTACCCTCGTACAAGTGATTTAATTTTGAAGGAATAATTACTATTTTGATGCGATAAACTGAAAAAAAAAATTATTTCACTACATTGATGACGTTTTAGTTGGAATACCTCGTGTATACTAATCATGTAAATACGCGCCATTTTTTTGTTTTTTTTTTTAAAAACACACACAAATCCCGGTTTAATTCTACATCAAACTCTTTTATAACGGCATTCCTCACACAATTTCATCCTTATTCCATACTCAAAATACCTCTTTCGCAATTATTTTAATCGCCACTTCATTATTGTACAGTGTCATTGTGTCAGATTTCAAATTTTTCTATTATTATTTGTTTTAAAGATTATATACAGTATATATATATATACGAAATTGCCGTTATAGAGAGATTTTGCTGTGGTTTTTTTCTCTCTCTTGTATTATAAAATTGTACATAGCCTATTATTATTTTTTCAATGTTGTGCTTGCAGCGACATTTTTTGTCAAATACGTAAAAGTTGCTAATTATTGACTCAACGTCACGTAAATCTCACTTATTCATCATTGAACAGGGCAATTTGTTTTTTTTTTTATTAGATTTTTTTTATGGCGAAATCATAGATAGAAAAGTGAAGTCATCTTTAAAACCATATTAAAAAAGTTATTTTTGATTTTCCATACTTTTTACTTTTCATATTTTATAGATTTTTGTTTTATTATTTAAATATTTAGTGACTTTTGATAAATATTCTCGATTGAATTTTTTTAATTTACTATCTCAATTATTGGTTTTTAAGATAAGACTACACTCTTTTAAACAAATCAGTTAAAATATGATTGACGCCTTCGTTTATTTTATTTTCTTGAATTAGATGCAGCTAAGTTTTCTTTTAGTTTTTTTTTAAAAAGAATCACAAATTTTTTTTTAAAAAATTTGAAAAGTTTCGTTAGTGAACGATGAAGTACAGATAAAGCTTAAAAAATAAATAAAACATATCTTGCAAATTGATAATCGAAAAGTAAGAAAAAAAAATAAATAAACCCGTTATTTTATCATTTAAATTAATTTTATAATTTAAACCGAAACTGCTTTGGTTTTCTTTTTTAAATAACATTGGACTTTTAGATTATCCGATCGAAAAGTAAATTTAAGGATAAAATTAAGGTTGTTAAGAGCATTGATCAGTTTAAAAAAAAACCACAATTGTTTAAAATTGTTAGTTTTTAGATTTAAAAAAAAAATTGCTTAAATTGGATTGATTATTTAGAGCATAAATCTTAATCCCGGATAATCGATAGTCCGTTATTATATTTGAAAATTCTTAAACTCAAGACTTTTGGCTTAAAAAATTGAAAAAATGGCTGCTGCTGCTGACAATCACAAAGTTATTTTATTTTAAATTTTAATCATCTGTTACTAAATCGATCGACTTGAGGGTTGTAATTTGTTGCCACCGGATTTCATTACTCTAGATCTCATTGCAGACAAAGTTATTAAATTTAAATTAAATAGTAAAAGAGAAAAATGCTTCTTTCTTGACTCTTACAACAAAATTTCAAAAAACTGAAATGGATTAATAAATTTTTAAACGGCGTGCACATACGCAATTAATTGGCTGCTTTTCGTTTTAACCTCTTTTTTTTTTTTTATAAAAACAAATTTTGTTAATAACCATCTAATAAATTTCGCATTTGATTTGAGCTAACTGTAAAGCGATGATAATTAAATCTAGATGAGCTGGTGGCAACGAAATATTCGAGTGATGCAATGTTAGGAGAATGTTGTTTGTTCCCTCAACATCCGTCTTTGTACTGTCGTATATACGCTCGCCGTGCCTTTCTTTCAATTTCAAGACGTACCTGTCAGTAGTTAACGTCAAATAACATTTATTTAGTACATATACTTGCATTTTTCCATGAAGTATTCAAAGTACGGGAATGTTGAATGAAGAACACATTCTTTTTCTTAACATTTTGAAAAGAATATAGAAAACGGAACACCGAGTATGAAAGAGATCTCTTTAGTTCAGAACTTATTTCTAAGTTTCGTCAACCATTTCATTACAAAGGGTATCTCATACAATTTCATTCGCACTTTAAGATAAAAAATATTATTCATCGTTTCACTTTGTTATCAAGATTCAAGTGAATTCGTTCAAAGCTCGTGGTCAATTTTTTTTTTTATTACATATTATAATTATTATAATATACCCGGCTGTTTCATTTAAAACGCCACTCTATCTGTAACGCCTGGTAAACTTTAATTGGTTACTGTTACCTACGAGTATTATTATCGTACTTTTAAAACAAATCTGAATTTCAATTTAATTCTTACTTCTTTAATTTCTTTAGTTTTTGTTAAAGGATTAAAAAAGATTCTACTGGTTTTTCAGGCAAGGCTAAATAAAACATTTCGTTGCATAGTGAATTTTCTAATACATGTATTGGAAAATTCGAAACCGGTATTGAAAGTTTTCTGGGGGAAAAAGATTATTTTTAGTGACTTTTATATTTTAAGTTTGCGTTACGTTTAAGTGGTGTTTGAAATGAAACACTCGTTATAATTCAGTCTAATTGACCTTTTGTCTTCCCTTTCAACTATAATCTTTAAAAAAAAAAAACTAAAATGAAACCTTAAAAAAAAATCAGCTAAGACTTAATACTGCTCCTAAGTAAAAAAAAAAAAAACAATACAAAAACCAAACTTTGTTTTTAAATGAAAGATGCTCACAATAACTGTAATCAATTTTTTTCCTGTTTGTGACGTATTTTAATTTTTTTTTTAAAAAAATTCACTTTCAATAAATAAATAATAAATCTGGTTTCAGTTATATATATATACGGGGTGGCTACGAATAAATTTGACAGTTTTGAAATCGTTTTAATTTAAAAGAGATTAAGCAAGATAACATGTACCCTCAGATGCTGGATGTGTGTGTCTAGTAAGTCAAACATAATCGTATTTAGTTCAGTATAAGTGTCAATTTATGCATTAATTTCCAAGGCAAAATTTGGACTCTCGTTCGCAAAAATTTAATATGACATGCTGTTTGACTTACGAGACAAAACGCAGCATCCATCATTCTGTAGCATGTTGAACTAAATTTCAATGTTTTTCAATGACCATTTATTACTTATTTTTTGTTTAAAATAATTTCAAAACTGCCATTGTCATTTGTAATTGCCGCGTATAATGTAATTACACGGTATACTGATACAGATTATACAACAATTATTATACTATACACACACACTATTTATATGACGTCATTTATTCTCAGTTTAGCAGCGCGCTTTTTTTTTTATATATACAGTATGTATAAAAAATATATAAATAAATAAAATGAAATGAAGTGTCTTTTATATTGTGATCATTCATGTGGTGTCATAAAAACAAATCCGATCTAATTTTTTTAATAACAAGTACAAGTGTTTATACCTCAAATACATTTTAAAAAAAAACTGAATCATATATACCTCACTCACTAAGTAAAAAGGGAAGAAATTCATACTTCTATAGATTTTATTCAAGCCATATTTGTGTTTTTTTGTTGTTGTTGTTTGTTTTTTTTTTTTTTTTTTTGAATATTACCTCGAATCAATGAAATTGAAAATACTGTACATGAAACGAACAAAAAATAATGATATAATATTATGGTGAATAATTATTATGGTTATCGGTGGTTGGAGATGTGTTTTATCAATTACAAAAACGCAATTTAACCTCGGTCAGTTCTCGTATAACGCGTTTTATTTTGTCATAACCCAATTTCATTTTCCAAAAAAAAAAAAAATCTTTGAAATAAGCAAATACTGTAATTATTAACGAAATTTATTTAATTTTTATAGTGTTTTTCTTTTTTGTTCTTTTACTAGTCTACCTCAATTCCATGTTTCTCGCATATCATTGATTCGGTTTTTTTTAATTTAATCACTAAATTCATCTTGAATTTTGCTTTTGATTAATTTTTCTTTTTTTCATTTTTAATTCATTTCTTTAAACTTAGATGTTTTGCATAAGTTCAAAAACATTTCCCTCGAGCATCACTCTCAATAGCCTCGTTGAATTTCATTGCTATGTGGGAATTTTATTTTTAAATTTGTTAAATTTACGGTTTAATCTCATTTTTTGTTGTGAATTTTCACATCTTTTTAATTTTAGTGTTTTTTGTTTTATATTAACTAACTTATTTCGATTTTGACTACAAATTTTTAATTGCGCATTTTTTTTTTTTATTTACGAGATTTGCTTTTTTTTTTTTAAAAAAAAAAGAAAAATATATCGCGTTATTAAAGAACTGACAATTAGATTGTTTTTCTTAATTTATTTAAAACCATCAATAAGTTTGATCGAAAATTGCACGAATGTTTCTTTTATTTCAATAAATCAAGTTTATTGGATAATGTCCAATGAGAAAAAAAAAATATTTTAAGCTTTTCAAAAACATTCAATTGAACCACTACAAAAATAATGTGTCGAGTTTGAAAAATTTTAGTGTCCGCTTCCCTTTGCTTAGTAAACGATTGGTGTCGACGAGATACATGTTTTTACAATGGCAATAGGTGATGCGATTTTGGTGAAAGAGATGGATTGGTACGAACTACAGTACTATAATAATAATAATTATTATTATTATTATCAAAGTTTAGAGTCGCCACTTACGCGAATTTGTTGTTTTTGTAAGGAATTTCACTCGGTTTAAAAATATTAAACTGGTATTATAAGTATGCAAATTTTTGACTGTATAAACCAAGCTCCATTTAATCTTATTAAATTTTAAAAAATCAAACGTTTAAAGTTTTTAGAAGTCAGCTATTAAAAAAATAAATGTAAGGGAATTTGTTTCAAATAATTTTGTAGCTTTTTGTTATTAATTAATTTTTATTTAAAGTTTCAATATGCAGTACATTTAATGCATTTTTAAAATAATTACCAGCATTCGCGTAAGTTGCGACTTGAGTGTGACATAAGTCCGAATTTTTCTCTTTTTTTATTATTTTCTAGAATATTCGTTTTCTTTTTTTTTTTTTTTTTAAAAAAAAAACATACCGGTAACTTTTATTATTTCTAATTTTTTTTTTTTTTCTACTTTGAAAAATACTAACATTTTTATTATTATTTCTCTCAACTTGGAATTAGTTTTCATTCATTCCTTCGCTAATTACTTCTTTCGTTATATCGAAGAAGCCGATACTAGTTATTGTAATTTCTTGTTAAGGATTTCTTTATTTCATTTTATTGATCAGTTTTCTTTCTACCTCAAGAAAAGTTGGATATTAGTTTGTTTTTTTAAAAATATTATTATTGATTGATTGATCCACCACTCCATTTTTATCATTACCACCCACCACCACCCTTTATCTCGGATGGAAAAACGATAACTATTTACAAACAAAAAAAAAAGAAAAAAAGGAAATGATTTTTGCTTATCTAAAGATTTTCTTTCTTTTTTTTTTTTACTGTTTCTCAGGGAAATTTACGTAACGTAACACAAACACTCGAAAGTACATACGTCACGGATGTACATACGTCATCATTGTTATTTACTTTTTTTTAATGTATATATCTTTATATTTTTTTGTGGGTTGTATTATTATTATTATTAAATCGTGTTTATATTTACAAATGTGCACTCGTTTATTATTTTTTTTTTTATAATTATTTTTTTTTGAAGATTATTTAAGTAAAGATTAATTGCAGGACACATGTTAATTGCACATTTCGTTTCGTAAAAATATCATAATTATTAGACAGGAAAAGTTTAGTGTGAGTTAGTTTAGTGTGCTCATAACTGACAATAATGGTTTTTAAAACCTTTTAATTGTACTGGTAGTTTTATAATTTTGCAATTTTAAATACAATAATTAGTAAGAATTAAAAAAAAAATTTACATTTCAAAATTCTATTAAAACCGAAAAGTGAAAAGATAAATTAAAAAGTGAAATTTTGGTTATGTAACCATTATTCGTCACTTGTGAGCTTATTATATTTTTAGTCATTTACCATTTTTACGTAACAATTATTATAAACGTCAAAAAATTCATAGTGTAGTTTTAAGCGCTTTTCAACTTTGATGCTCGAGCATCGTTCTGGGATAAAAACAAACTCGATGTGCCATTATGTTTTTTACTAGGGTTATTTTAATTTTGTTTGTTTTCCCTCCTCCTTCTCTTTCTGTGAAGATCACACTAAACACTTTGATTAAAGTGAACTAAGGAAAAAAAAATAATTATCTCGAAAGATTTTTTTTAAAACAAAAAGATCAAACTTTTCGCTTTTATCCGAATTTTCGCTTTACGTGACTTATACCGTTCTCGCTGCTGTAATTGCACGTTCAGTGTAACGAAATTCCTCGAGCTTTTTGCAAAGAGAATATTTAAAATAACGTACAAGTAAATGAAAAAAAAATTTCTTAAAACATATACGTATCTACAAGATTAATTCATTAATTTGGGCTGCTCCATTAAAAGCTTTTACAACTACGATTATTATTATTATTATTTGATTTAAGAAAATAATATTTATCGCTTTTATCGTTGTAGTTGAACTTAGGAGAAATTGCACGTGATTTTTGCTCGTCTTTTAATTCGGTTGTGTCTAGTTCATTTCCAATTAGAAAATTAATCTGTTGCTTCGTTATCTCATTAACTATTTCGTTGCCACTGGATTTATGAATCTAGATTTAGGCGAGTTTTAAAGTTTTGGATACATTTAGTCACGGGATTTAATACATTGAATTTGTTGTAAAAGTTAAGATAAAAGCAAAGATTTTCTGGTGGCAACGAAATATAAAACTGTAACCTACAAATACGTTTCACACATAATTGATTTTTTTTTTCTAAAAAAAATATCCCATTTGTGAAAAGGCAAACAAAATATTATTACAATACTACTCATTTATTATTATTGATGAAATATACCTCATTCAAAGACATACCGATAAATGCATTTATTAATCACAAGTTTCAAACGTGTAAATATCAATCAAATTGTACTTTCAATAATAATTAATTAGTAACGTGTGAAGAAACGAAAATTAGAGAAATCAAAAACATAAATAAATAAATACGAAGGAGAATAGATAATTTATTTTTTAAAGGAGATAATGAAAAAAAATTTTGTTTTAATTTTTAGTCAAAAAAAAAAAATTTTAATTAATTAATTAATTCTTAATATCTCATTTCTTCACACGATTAAATCATCCAAAGTTGTTTATTTTATATAACTATAAAATACCATACGAATTATAGTGTATAATACAATGCATTACAACTGATTGTATATACAATTTTTTTAAACACATATAAAAAGAAAAACAAAATGATTATTTTTAATTTTAAACAAGACAAACAATATACGTGTAGTTTACAACGACATTTTGAAAAACAACCTTTTAACAGATTTTTCAATTAGAAAAGCTTTTTTTTTAAATTGTTAGATAATAGTTTATTTTTTTTTTTTACAAAAAGATTTCCTGTTTTTAATTTCTTTTTGATAAAAACAAAAACAACCAATCGCTTTGCTCATTCCCATTTTTAAAATTTCACGATGAAGTTGACAATAATAATTTTTTGATGCTTTTTAGTAAAACGTTTAGTGGTTGCAATTAGTTAATACAAATAGCTTTTTCAAGTTTGTGTAGATTTTAGACTCCCCCCGCCCAAAAAAAATACTAATTTAAGACAACAAAGAGATGAAAAATAACAAAAACTAAATTGAAAGCGGAAAAAAAACACCATCATTTTTCAAACACATTATAATAATTATTAAGAGAGAAAAATAATGATTTCTATTTTTTATAAAATACGTAATCCAAACTAAGTAAACAATCGTTTGTTTGTTTTCTTCTCAACAACATTGTGTGTGTGTATTATGTATATGATAAAATCAAATAGTAAAATTCAGGTTGTTTTTTTTTCATTTTTCCCACAAATCAATAATGACATCGAGCACTTTGCCTGCCACTTTTTTAATCTTATTTTTATGACACTTTTATTATGTTAATAATAACTCGTTTAGTCAACTTTAAATTTAACTACTACGTTTTAGAATAGTTTAGGATTGTGGTTTTAATTGATTTTAATATTACAGTATTTTTTTTTTTTTTTCAAAAAAAGAAGGGAAATATTATTATATATAAAAAAAAATAACCTGAAGTTTTACAATTTGTTTGTAAATATACCAAGTATATTTTAATCTTCAATAGTTAAGTTTTTTAAATATTTTCAAATCGGACCACATTGTACTTGAACAAACAAAAACAAATGAAGCGAATCACGTTTTTTGCAAAAAAAAAACATATTTCTCTATATTTATTAATATCTTATCAAGAGTATTTTCTATATAATTATAACACAATAGTTAAAATATTATTCTCAATAGTTCTAGTTATTTTATGTACAGTGAATAGCTTTTTTTTTTCCTCCCTTCTTTTTCTCTATTTCTCTCAATCACACACGAATCAATCACCAATAAGCAGCCTCGACCATTCGTTTATTATTATTTTGAATAATTCTAAAATCAAATCAAGTTGAATTTTGTTTGTTTTTATTAGAAAAAATTTATTTTAGTTATTTAATCAGTATAATTATTTGTATTAGTTAGTTTGAATTAAAACCAATTTACATCTCATCACACTCGAAGAAAGATTTAATAGAAAGGAAAATAAAGCTTTTTATACAGTAATCCCTCGTTTTACGCGGATTAGCCAAAGTGGAAAATAAAAACCATTTTATACGCGAAAATTTAGCTTTTAAGATTTTTGAACTCGATTTAGAAACTCGAGTTCAATTATTAAAATTGTGGCGTATAACGTAGTTTTTAATTTTAAATAGATCCACTTATGAGTGAAAATTTCGCTTAAACGAATTTAAAAAACTGTATTGGAATTATTATTGAAGTACAACTAGCGCAGAATAGCGCGTATGGCGAGAGAATCGATGTTTCCTATACTTTGTACATGTACTGGCATCTAATTATGACGTCATCGGTGTCATTGAGGTTCCATTTGATGGGGTTATTTTTGAACTTGCAAATCTGTATATTGTGACGTGAACTTTAACCTTTGCGCTCGTCTTTGCCTTTCACATCTCTTTCTCTCTCATTCACTCGTAAAAGTAATAATAATTCTATCCCATTATTAAATTTGAAAGGTTTTCAGAGGTTTTTTGAATACCGTGCAATTGGCATTTTTATTGTTTACTATGCATTCAATTTTGAATTACTGTATTCGGAACTTAATTAAATTACCCAACATTTTGCAATAATTTAAGTTCAAATTTGTAAATTAAAAAAAAAAAAAAATACTTGATAATTTAATTCCTTTAATATTTTATTTATTTTAATTTTTAAATTTTGGAATTAAAAAAGCAAACAATTGCAAAAGGAGTTGTTAAAAAGCAAAGAGTTCACATAAATATCGTCACTAACGTCTTAAGAAAAATTTTGACTTTCCAACTTTTAATTAAAATTCCCTATTAGTTAATTATTGATAACATTTTATGCGTTTTATTTTCTTATTTTTACTTTCTCTCTCAAATTTCTGTTTAAAAATTAAAATCGTCTTCGTTTCATATAATTTATTCACAAAACCTAAAAATATTTTCTCTATTTTGGGGATATTCTTGCCACTGAAAAGCGCTTCGGACTGTGAGCACTGCAGATCGAATGCGTTTCAAGTTGAATGCACTGTTGAGCGAATTCACTTTTGCTGCTCAATATCACAAGTAATAATAATACAGTACCAATTTCCATGTACAATGTATACTATATTGATTTGCGATACTAAGGGTTCTATTCATAGTTGTTTCTCATACATAAACAATCATTAACTGATTACTTCAACCATTTTCTTATTAATTTTACAATCATCATGCTTAAGGAAAATGCTTTTGCCATATAAGGTAGTTTTTAACTTCCTTATAAGTGATTTTCTTATGAAATCTTGAAATGATAACTATAAATTTAATATTAAACTTGCGAAGGAGATCACTCATGAAGTAGAAATGACCATAAATACCACCTAAAGTATATTGCAACATCAATCAAAAAAAAAAAAAAAAAAAGAATAAATAAACAGGGAATTAATTAGTTAGAAATTACTTTAATTTAATTATCAATAAACGACAGCTCTATATAACTAATGAACCATCGAAAATAAATAATAATTTTTATCTTTCAACGAATTTTGGTTAAATTGAGTTTTGTTTTTAAATTAATTATCATTAGACTAAATAAATTCCAATTTTTATCTATCGAAAAGTTCCTGATCTTTCTGATTGATTATTAATCCTCGCAATTAATATGCATGCTTCGAATGTCTTCAATGCTTAAGTGTAACGATTAACATTTATTACTCGCGATTAAAAATGGAAGAAAATGAATTAATTAAGTAAATTTAATTAATGGAGGTTTTCATATAATATATCATTTAAGACATTCAAAAAAAGAAATGTTTAAAAGTGGCCAATAATGTTGAAACACTTAACATTACAGAAATCTCATTCCTAACTATTTTGTAGTTGCCAATTATTTTGTTTTTTAGTATTATTATTATTTTTTTTTTTTTTGTTGTTGTTGTTGTTGGAATTTTGCTTTATTTTTATTGGTTGTTTTTCGTTAGAATTTTTCTAAAAGTTAGGGGATTGTTTTCTAACAATCAAAACAAAACTGATAGAATTTTCACTTAAAAATACACAAAGACAGAAAAACAAAATGATTTTTTTTGATTAGTAAAGTTAATCTTCGGTATAACGTTTTTTTTTTTTATTTATAATTTTTTATTAATTTATTTAATTAACATAATAATTATTATCGTATATGGCGTATGTGCATCGATCAACTAAAAATGACAGACAAACGTAATGTTTAGTGTACATTTAAAATTTGCATAGATTTTTATATCTTCAGGGAAATGTTTTTTTTTTTTTATGTTAATTATTATTTGTATAAAAATACATCTGAGGGATTTACATGTGATTTTTATTTTCTACCGTGCAACTGATTACTTTTTTCTGTATTGTGTACAGTTTATTTTGTTTCTTACTTTTTATTATTATTATTTTTTTGAAAAATAAGTTTGTGAGAAAACAAAAAAAAAAAAAATAATAATAATAAATATTTTTCGGTTTAAGAATTATTATTTTTTCTTTCCCGGAAAATAAAACTTGATACTACCTCATTTCACACTCGTTTTGCATAGATTTTATGTTAACTTATCATTTGGTATAAATAAATATATATATATATTATATTATTATATAAAAAAAAAATAAAGAAAAAGTTGTATTTCCATATTTGAAAACACAAAAAAAAGGGGGGCGTGGCGTAGGCTAATATTGTATAACAACGTTGATTAATTACTAAAATGTGCGTGTTGTTTTTTTTTTCTATATGTACAATTATTGAATATCATTGATTATTATGCGTAACTATTTATGATTATTGAAAAGAATAAGGAAAAAAAAATCTTTAATTTTCATTTGGTTACTTATTGTTTTAGTGTTTTCATATGAAAAACTTGCAAA
Source organism: Polydesmus complanatus (assembly GCA_034692225.1). NCBI lineage: Eukaryota > Metazoa > Arthropoda > Diplopoda > Polydesmida > Polydesmidae > Polydesmus > Polydesmus complanatus. Next base: position 11,570 of record JAQGAZ010003429.1, read on the forward strand.
CAACTCAATTTTTATAAAACATGGTCAATTAAAATGCTTAAAACACTCGCTGAACTCCAACAAAAAATACGAAAAGCTTTTTAATATTTAATTTATTTGATCGAAAATAATTTTTAACCGGAAGGCGAAATTTTAAATTTGTTGATTTAATTAGATTTTTTTTTTACAACAAAAAAAGGAATAATATAGTGTCCGTAAAGATAAAGTATAGTTTTGAAAAATTAATAACTATGTCAATTTTTAAGGAAAATTGATTT
>JAQGAZ010003430.1:0-11824 GCA_034692225.1 Polydesmus complanatus
GCTTGTGGATACTTGTACTAAAACCATCAGTACATTCATAAACATGCTAGTAACCATATAAACATGCTACTGTTAACAAACATACTGTAACATATATACCGGTATAGCATTTTCTGACGTGATCTTATTATTTTAATTTAGTATTATTAAGTTTTTTAAAATCTATAAAGTTTTCTAAAATAGTATTATAGCATTTTAATTATACAGTAGGCCGCTTATCATTTTCAATGCTCGTATAAATAAGAATCCTGTTTGGCATGTTTAATTATTTTTCATTTATTGATTGCAATTTACAGCCGCGTTATCGCTAGGTTAATTAATTTTGACTTATTTATTAATAATTGACAAAAGCCGAAGTTTTCTCATTGAATGAGTTATTGCGCATGCATTTTGCATAACCCGTTTGTTTGTTTTAATGGAGTCGATTGCATTCAAAACCACACCAGACTAAATCATTCATGAAATTAGCATAGTCAATTGACGATTTCTATCTTCTACTTTTTATCATTTTTTTTATTTTATTGTTTGGGTTATGTTTTTGTCGTATTATAATAATTTTAGTCGGAGAGAATATTTTAATCCGTTTTGTATCGAGGACAAAGTGATTTATGTGCAAATATCATTTTGTAAATAGCAAATGAAAGGGATATCACACACTCTCTGTTTATGCATGCATAACATGACGGTGGCGATTATTTTCTTTATCTCTATAATTTGAGCTATTGTATGGTAAATCCAGGCGTAGACCAAACAACTAACTCTTCCCGTTCAAGTACGAGTAGTTAGTGCGTGCATAGCGGTATAATATGTGTGTGAGAGAGAGAATCTCGTCGCCATTTGCGCTTTCCTATTAGTTCAACGCTAATGAGTACCTATCACAACGGTTAATAAGGTTTGTCAACATGTTCAGGGTTGGATAGAAGGAGAAAAGAAAGAAGAGAAAGGGGAGAAAAAATTTTATGAGGAAAAAATGATGGTTTTTTTTTTCTTCTTCTCCTTTAGCGTTTGAACCGAATACACCCCTTCCATCTCTTTATACTGAAAAATGTAAATGCGGTAAATCTATATAAAAAAAATTACTTTAGTAAAACTACAAAATTCTTAGCGCCGGTAGTAACTGTAGAACGAAATTTCTACTTCATCAATTATTATTGATTTTTTCATTTTGTTTTAATTAAACGGTAATTTCATTTACGTTATCTTAATGTGTGGGGAATTCGAGTGCGCGAGGATTATTACTGTAGAGTTGTTTCTATTTACTGTTCGTATTAACATTTTATTGAAAATAAGAACTTGCTGGCGCGTAATGCACAAAATTTAGAATTGGTTATTTTCATTGTGAGTTTATGAATATTGTTATTAAAGGGCGTATCCTTGATTATAATCTTTTTTTTTTTTACACGTTTCATGGGTCGGAGGATTGAAATCCAGTGGCTGCTTGATGTACGCATCCTTGTACTATGTAGAGTTTGTAAATTTTGATATCGGTACTCGTCAAGTTCCGTCTTATGAGGCTATTTGAGAAAGAAAAAGAGAAAAAAAGTGATTTGGGTGGTCAAACGCTTTTGAAATGGTTGAGGGAAAAATATGCTATTAAAAGTCCAACGAGTTTGAATTTATGAAGTGGAAAATATCGAAAGGAGGAGAAAATGTTATAAGATTGGGGTATTTTATTTTTTTATATTAATAAGAAGAGATTGATGATAGACGAGCTGATCGGAGCCAATTATAGAGATGTTTTTTATTTTTTTTAACACTGTGCCGTGCTCTGATAAAGTAGACATTTATGAGATGAAAGTTTGTGGTGTGTGGAGTCAACGATTTTTAATATCTTTTTTTTTTTTTATGTGTATTATCATTTTTTCGCTCCTTTCTTCTTATGGGTTGAGGTAAGTGTTTGTTGACACTAAGTTTTATGAGAATGTTTAAGAGTGGGGGGGGGGGGGGGGGGGGGGAAAGAAATGCAGGTGAATAAAAATAAGGGGAAAATTGAAAGAGTATCATGTCAGTTTTAATTACACTTTCATCATTTTATTACTTTCGCAATTTAACCTTCACCACTTTTTGATTTTATAATGGAGTTTGATGTCAAATAAATGGTAACGTTACATTAGGTAGCTAACGTTTTTATGGCAATGGCCAATGCAAATGCAGCTGCGCAACACGAGGAAATGCTCTTCAAACGCCTTCCAACGGTAAATGTACTGTAGCTGAGATGCGCAAATGTTAGCTCTTTTTTTTTTACATTATTTATTTTATAGTGGTTTGATGGGAAAATGCATTTTTTTCTCCAATATTTTTCAATGTAAAAAGACATTCTTTTCGCGAATCAATGAGAAATTTAAAATACTGTACTGTAAATCGTTTTTTGCTGAGTGAAAAATGCCAATCTGCACTTTACAAGGGGAAATTTTAAAATAAATGTGCATGCAAATGTTACTGACTTAATGGTTTAATTAGCATCTTTAATGAATTAAAATTTTATTTCAATCCAGTTTTAACATTAATAAGAATTTTAATTAGGGTGTTCTAATTCAACGTAAGCATTTACAGTGCACAGTGAAACCTCGATATAACGTTTTAAAAATTATTATTTGTATTGAAAAATTAAACGATAGATTTCATTCTGATATCGAATTGTGGCTGAGGAAAAAACCCCAGTAATAATATACCGGTAATTAGAAATTTGATTATTTTCTTAGAACTCATTTTTTTTAGGTTAATTTTTATTGATATAAGTTTTTAATAAGCGCAGTTTTTAAAATTTTACTTTTAGAAAATTAATTCTAGTCTATTATTTAGCTTAATTTTTTTTTAGATAATTAATTAAGATAGATGTCAATTAAATATATATTTTTTTAACGATTGGATTTTAATATTTTACTTTTACTATTTATGGCAATTCTTATTCAGTGTGCGCAAGATTTTTATTTTTATTGTTACGACGTTCGAACCGGTACAATTAGATTTTCTTTCCCCCCACTTAAATTGTACTTAAGTGGTAATTTAAAAAATAAATAAAAATGATGGAGAAGTATTTTCTTTTTTTTGTTGTTGTTTTGTTTGAAGCTATTTTGCTGGGAGATACAAGTGACGTTTTGATAAACGTTGCACTCGCGGAGAGCACTAGCTTAGCCTAATTTAAAGTAAAGTTAGGTTGGCACATTACGTTGACACCTTGAAATCAAGCACCATTAAAAATCTTTTAACTGCATTCATCACTCGCCAACTGCTCAAGTGGTTTAAATTCCGGATTTAGAAAAACTGGACAAACTGGCTTCCTATTCAACGCGTTGGTTTCGCTCGACTCAAAAAAATAAAGCAAATACTTGTACCATCAACGGCATTATATGGCAAATAATTAGGTTAACAACGTTAATGCTAAAGCAAAATTTTCTATTGATAATATAGTATTCTTTTTAGCGCATTCAAAATGTACTGTGACGATAGATCGGAGTTGTTTACCTTTAGCAATATTTTTTTATTATTACGGTAAACCTGGAAAAAAATTTGAAATGTTTTCCATTGATTTAAATACTGTATCAAGCAAGTTTAATTTTGAGGGTAACATTAAATCAACGAGAACTGTCTTTGATTAAGTTGAATAATTAAAAGGAAAGTAAATATTATGCCAATCGAAACGTTTTATTGGCCACATACAAGTTTATATCGGAACTAATTTAACCGCATCGGCTAAACGCTGCAAGTTTTATTTTAAAAAGTGAGTTATTTTAATTGTGAAAAATTGATAATTAATCATTACCGGGTATTAAAATCTTGTAAAATATACGGCAATATACAGTATACTGCATAAAAGTACTGCGTTCAATTACAATCACATTATAATACAGTATATTAATTATCCTCATAATAATAGCATTGTAAAAACAGTAAAATTGCTTTAAATTTGCGCATGCGTTACTAGTACTCTCGTGATTGTTCCGTATTTAAATTACGGTAATATGACATAGCTCTCGTAATATGTTGTTTTTACATCAGTGAACGCCACTTCAAAGTCTAAATTGACTTTGTAAAACTCGTAACTAATGGGGATACAAAAAGCGCGCCTCGTTATGGAATGGTCTCGGGCTCTTAAAAATTTGGAAGTGGCGGGCTCATCATGAGTATCCTTGTCTATTTTATTCTATAGTACCACGTTCTCGAGCTGGCTGTGACCTTGCAATGTACTTGTCGCCACAGTCATTTACTATCACCTGATTCGCCTTCCCAAATCAAACAGGTACCCATACCCTCCTCCACACTCGCCTTTAACCCCCTCCTCGAGTGTGGAATGTGGTAGTGTGTGGAGGGGATAAAGGCAACCCTTTGGGAGTGGTTTGGAAAGAATGAAAAAAATAGGCAATGAGACGTGAGGGAGAACTCGCCTTGTTTGTTTGAATATTTCTGGCTTTTATTTGAGAAAGGTTGGAGAGTGGATATTTTTATGTGTGTTTAGATACGGTTGTTCGCTTTATCCTTCACTGTAGTCTTCTGCGGGGGTGTGGTGGGATGAGATGGTAGCAGGAGAATCTTCTCTTGACCTTTTTAATTATCAATATCAATGCCTAGAGGGTGATAGGGGGGGGGAAATTTCTTACCTTTGATTAATGCATTTATTATCGGCCAATGGATTTCTTATTCAAACGTTGAGTAATTTAAGCTTCCGGCGATGTAATTACAAATTTTTGAACATGCACACAAATTACAGAATTTTTACACGCTTTTTACGTTAGGCATGAAATAGTTGGCAGTTTAATAATTATAAACGCAAACTTAAATTAAAAGTAAACAAAATAAGAGATATTGGTTTATTTATCGAAGTTTAAAAAGCTTCTTAAATAGTTTTATCTTGACTTAAAATTTTCTATCATTATAATATTACTTAAAAAAATATTTTCTTAAATAAATAATTTAATATCAAGATGAATTATTGTTGCTAAATTTAATTTCTTATTTTTTTTTATTGACTTAATTTTTTTTTAAAGTTTACAATACTACATTTTGAAGGGTGATATCTGATAATTTAATCAAGAGTTTTCTATTGTTGGAAATTTTAATTGGTGAATTTTTCGTGACTCAAGTAGTCAGTCAATGGCAGGGTTTTAAGGTAGGAGAGGAGGGAGGGTGGGGGAGGAATAGGTGGAGGAGTAGAACTTCGCGTGACCTTTTTTCCACGTTCATCGTACGGTGGTTGCACGTGTGGGTCCTTTTTCAATCATATTTCTCTCCATATATCCTTCTATCCAACGCCTACAGGGGGGACATTGTCCTTGCCTAGGCCACGGATTTTTAGGTACGTGTCTTTCGTTTTATTTTATATACTTTTTTTTTTCATTCCAATTTTTTTTTATCTTTCACTAACTCTCCCCATCACTCACACACGTCTTTGTAATAGACGTAAGGAAAAACATTGAGTATTATTTGACTGGGATGTTTTAAAGCAGACAAGCAAGGTAAATGTATTGAAGAGAGGTGGGTAAAGCTTTTTTCGTTAGTATTCAAAGATTTTTTTTTTCTTCTTCTTTTACTCTCTTTCATCCTCTCTCGTTCACTCTCTTTACTTTCTGCTTTCACCCAACCCCACTTAATCAGAATACCTGAAAGTGCCAAAGGTTCACTGAACAAAAATACATCTCCAATGAAAGTGGATTAATTTGAACCTGTTATAAAAACCTTACAAGTTCACGCTGCAGCAGACCTTAGCTAGGCACAATAATGTCATCTATTATTCGGTTCCGAGTGGAGGCGATTATGATTCCGAGTGGAGTTTTTTTTTTTTCTGTTCTATTTCTACGAAAGCGTTAACAAACCAACTCGCAGAACCTGATATTTTTTTTTCCGTCTAATATCGTTATACAGTGCGCGTCATGTTAAAATTTGAAGTGCATGTACTGTAGTAGATGTCGAGATGCAGCGCGGGACGACAAGAAGCGCACTGTAAACAAAAATGGCTGGTGATTTGTTAGACTTAAGCGACAGGGTGGGTGGGGGGAAAACCCATGTCAATTGATTTCCATACTTAGCGAAGCTCACTCGTTTGTCCCTCTAGTGGTGTGGTAGGTGAGAATCGATGGAAAATCGTGATCTTTGCCTCGATCAAAGGTGAACTGGATCAGCATTTTGACGAAAGCGATAACTAAGCCACTCCAAAAACGTCGTAGATCGTTTATGTTTATTATTATAAAGTTACAAAGTTTTTTTTTTTTAATACAAATTTTTTATCAAACCGCGACTGCCATTTTATAGCGTTATTTTAGTGTAGATAATATATTTCTAGCACTCAATCGCATCTACACCAGGGTTGAGGGTACATAAAGATGCATAAGGGCGGGGGGATGTGAAATCTCGAGTTTTTTTTTTTTTTTCCTCTTCCATTCTTCATAAACAATATTTTGTGGCCATGAAAGATTTAGCGAGGTTAAATAAATCTGATTTTAAACCCCTTTGTTGAACGCAACGGAGCTTAATAGTTCGGGTGCTGTATTTTTATTATACAGTAGACTACTGATAACAGAGTAAAATCGACCTTGTAGTTAATAAAATGCGTTAAACTAAGGTCCTTTATTCGGGGCACGTACAGTAGCCTATAGAAATGAAAATATTTTTTGAATTTTTAGAATTTTTTTTTTTAAATGCAGTAATAATATTGAATTTGTGAGGCTGGGGGGTTTAATTTTTTTTTTAACATTAAATTTAAATTTTCAAATTATTATTAAGATTATTATCAATTTAGTTTTTTTTAAAAAAAAACTTGTTTCTAAATTACACTACAGATTCCCAGTAAAAAGAAAATACATATACGAGTATTATACTGTACATACATGTACTGTATATATTTTTGGAATGGAAATGCGAAATAGGACGGAATCAATATTTTGAAACTTCGTTCTATTGTTCTCGGTTTTAATTTCTCAAGCAAACACGGGAGTTGTGTGTTGTGTTTTAGGTTTTGACGTTTGTTTAGCAACTGTTGTTTATCTATAACTTTGGTTATGTATATTTAATTTGGGTAATGTTGTGGATGCTTTGCGTCACGTTCGTCAAATAAGTTGGAAGTCACGCGAATTGAGACCTGAAGGTACTGTATAGGTGTTGGTCCTTCAAATCCTAAGGAATGACTTTGTAAACGTTTACTTTTACAAGCGTAGGTGCGACATTAGCGCCAGGTAGGCCTCCAGCATATTATTTAAAAATTGAAACCGAATCGAAATTTGGGCTCGAGGGGTGAAGGGTGGAAGAAGCGTGAAATTTCGTATTCTTAGAATTAAGAAGTAGAAAAGTTTGTTATTTGTGTGTAAAAAAAAAGAAAGAAAGAAGGTAGTAACTGTGGCCTATTGTTCATTTAAATTTTAGACAGTTTTTGTTTGTACTGGAGAAGGTAAACAAACCGTAGCTTGTCCATTTTGCTAAAAAGAGAGAGAGAATGCTAATATGGGGTTTTTGGACTGCCATCTTTGTTCACAGCAAAACTTCTTCAACATACTCAATTTAAAAGTCTAGGTATACAAAAAAAAAAAAAAAAAACAAGTGGAAGAAAGAATAAAAAGTTGAAGAAGAAAAAAAATAATAATAATAAAAAAAAAGATCTTGTTTATGCTTGCATTCAAATCCCCTTATTTCTGACGAGATTTATTTATTCTTACCTCCTCTTTCTCTCCGTAATAAAATTTACCTCCTAACCCCCTACAAATACCCCCTCGTGCTACCGGTACAGCTAACAGGTAATAGTGGAGAGTACAGGTTGGTAATGTATGTTAATCGAACCTCGGTTTAGGAGGAATATGAAGAGGAATAAGAATAAAACACGCCAAGATTTTAACCTCTTATAACAAGCATTATCTTTCTAATTTACGTGACAGGATATTTCCACCTCCTCTCTTTCTTTCTCTCTTCTACTTGTACATTTTACCTCGCTTTGCTTACCTTGTCCAAAAGATAATGTAGGAGAAAAATTACTGCGACGTTTGACAAACTTCTGCTGCATAGATAAAGCGATTGGAAATAGAAGGAGAATTGATAAAAACTTGTAAAAATAAAAAAAAAATAGTTAAGAGCGAGAAGAGTCTGAGAGTGGTAAATTGGGGCCTTAAACGATGTAAGATTTTCGAACCCCTTTTATTTTTTTCCTCGGAAGATATAAGGATTAAGGAACTATCACTGAGCTTTATAGGGCCTTGAACAAAAGATTGGGCTATTTAGGGTTGCAATTAGTAGAGCAATTGGCAGTTGTACTACATGTACTCATGAATGAGCGTTTATTGAATGGTTTATGGCGCTTTTGGGAAATTAGGAATACAGTTTTGAAGAAGTAAAACAAAATAATAAAATGTGACTTTTGTTAGTTATTCAAAGTGTGATTTAATTCCTAATTTGACTAAAAATTGTTAATTTATGTTTAATCGCTTAAAAATCTAATCATTATTTTACAAAGTTGAAAAACAACAGATCTCCAATTAATATTGTCAACTCTAACTTTGTTTCGGACTTTATACCTTATTTTCCTTTAACTTCCTATTTTTTGTTTGTTTGTTTGTTTTTATTTGGGAGATTTTCAAAACGCTAGGTTTATCGCGTTGTGCAAAAACTAGCTGTAAATCGATGAATTTTTGAAATAAATGACTAAAAATGGTAAATAGCGTTAATAGTTGGATCGAATAGAGATGAATAGATTGTTTCTCTATTCATTAGTAGTGTAGTAGGAATAGATGAGGTTGGAAAAAAAAAATATGGCTGGAGGTGAGGGTGGGTGCTAGGCGTCGAACGAGGGGTTAAATTGAAGAGGAGGGCTAAAATCTCTCCCTCTTTTCTTTTTTTTTTTTTCTCTCCAACAAACCAACCCCAACTTTCTCTCCGTGCATCGCGTGAGGCGTGGATATAGTTGGTTATTGATGGATGAGGGAAGTTAAACCGGGTCATTCGTATACATGTACTTTTTTTTATTTGTGCTTGTTTGTACAGAGCTATATACAAGTATGTAATATACAAGTGCAAGTGTATTTCGTCAAGGGAAAGCCATTCATTCTGACGAAAAAATGAGTCTTCGACAGGTGGCGCCATCATTCGACCAGATTTAAACCGGTTAGCTTACATTTTTAATGTACATGAATTTTCATCATGAATAATAATGCGTTTAAGGGGGGAGGGGGGCTTTTTTTTTCAATATATTATTATTTTTAACAGCTCGATAATTGTTATAACTAAGTACGTAATGATTTATAATTGTGTTTTTGCTAGAATTTTGTGTAAAGTTTATAGAAAAGTTCCAATTACTTGACACTGAAAATGTTCACGGATGCTTTTCGCGTTTCGTCTGCTCCGTTCGCATTTAAATGGCGAATAAAAGGGAGATAGCTGGCGCGAAACTAAGCTAAAATTAGACGTGTTTATTTTTCTTAAAAGATAAATTTTTATTGAAATGAATGCCACCTGTCGTTGGAGAAAAAAAAGGTTTCAACGTTTTTAATAGCGAAGGCTGGGAAGGATGGGGTTGTTATGGCAACCATCATGACTTATCACTTTTTATTTAACGAAGACTATTAATAACGTCGAAGGTGGTAAATTGTATTTAACTCATCTAAAACATTTACATTAAGTTATTTTATTACTCGTAACATTTTTTTGAATGAAATATTAAAAATTTGATTTTATGTTTTATTAAATTTTTTATAAAGAAAAATTTGGCATTTTAATTTTTCGCAGATTTTTTCGCCTCTCGTTTTTTTTTATTTTTAAAAAATTATTCGCATAAGTGAAAAGAAATTTGTTGACGAGAAAAAGTAATTGGAAAGTGGCCGCTGGTGTTGAGTGAAAATGTTCATCACTGACGTGATTTACGGTTACGACCGGCAATTTCAACGTCGAAGTTAATTTTATCTTCTTTTATTTTTTTTTTTTTTCGTCTTCTTTTCTTTATAAATAAAAATATTTTGAGGTAGTGGAATGTATTTTACTACAGTACTTTTCACAAGTCGTGAGCAGACTTTAAACCACACGTGTACGGTGTAGAAATAGCGTGGGTAAAACAGAAAAATTTAAAAATAAAACCGAGTTTGTTTTCAGATTTTAACAACTTCTGGCCTTCTTCCTTTACGCATTGTTGCTGCGTTTTAATGCGATCGTGTATAAATTTAAAGCGGTTTTTTTATACGAATTGTTTATTTAAATAAGTGAAGAAGAAGAAAGAAAGAAAAAAAGGAGAGAAAGTTGCGAGAAAATATACAACGGTGTCGAGTAATGTCGCCAGCTGTCCATGGAATGTCCGATGTACCTATGACACGTTCACACATACTGTAGGCCTACTAGTAACTCGTTCTAAGCACGAAAACCCTGTAAAAAAAACCTTCCTTATGTACTGTACATCGCTTTGCCATCTTAAATACATTCTTGAGAAACAGGACGCAAAGCGAATGACAGTTTACCATAGGATATCATATACATGTCGAAGATATGGTATTCTCTGTCATGTTCTACCATTAGATTTCTTTTTCCCAATCGTGAATACAGTAATTGGATTAGCTCAAATTTTTTTAACATTTTTTATTAATTTAAATTTTTAATACCGGTAACGGTATTAAATTTTTTTGTAATTTTTAATAAAATTTTAAATGAAATGTAAACCAAAAAGGATTTTCTTAAAATCTTTTTTTATTACCTGCTTGAAATTCAGTAGTTTGTATCTTTTTAACGCTTATTAATAAATCAACGCTTTAAAAGACTCGGGTTTGATTAATAATTTTCTAAATTTTCGCATCTGCATCTTTATAAAATTGTTTTTTAAACTTTGTGGTTTATTTTTTTCTTGAAATTTGCATCTTTTTATTTTAAAGTCTAAGCTTATTTATTGTTATTATGTTAAAATATTTGGTTTAATAGCTCGACCGAGTTGTCAACTTGTGGAAACTAATCTCTCTTCCAAAAAATGACTAAAAATAACAATAAAACAAACCTCAAAACTGTTCCCAAAAATGTTTATAAAAGTTTGATTATTATTCTTTCTCGTCGTGATTTTTGTACTCAAACTGTGTTGTAAGTACTGTACTATGGCTTGGCCAAGGGTGTGTTCAGCACTAAACACAATGGAAACCTTCGTTATCAATATCAGATATATTAGTCGATTTGCATATTGATCAATCCTTCGTTTTGCCCACCTACAGTATTTCTTTTTTTCCTGCTGCAAAATATCTTTTTTTCAACTTTTTATTATTATTATTACCATTATTTTTATTCCTTTTTATATTCCATATTTTTCGTTCGCTCTCTCTCTCTCCTTCTCTATTTCACCCCCAATTTGTGTTTTTGTTGTGTTTGTATAGGTAGGAGAGGAAAAACGAGAAGAATTTCCAATAACTACAGGGGCGTCATATTTTCCCCCTGGTAATTTACGTTTGTTTGTTGATAGTAGTGATGATGTAGACGGCTATATAATACGATGCTTCACAGCTGCTATGAATATATTTTATACACTTTTATCTCGTAACTTGAATGAACGATTTCGATCTGTTTTTAGTTTGTGGTCGCACATTATGGAAGGACACGCCTTCTTCAACTTTCAGCATTTAGTTTGCACGTTCTCTCCCACCTTTCCTATATTTTTTACTCTCTCTCTCTCCCCTCATTTCTCTCTCTTTCTCCTATCCCCCCCTCCCCCCACACACCTCGCTCATCTGGTTTTTCCTTCCATACGTGGTCAGAAATCCACTTATAGCTCTTGAGGCGAGAGACCCTTTTACAACTTTTCATCGCATACCAATTACAGTAAAAACCGGTTATAGTGCGATTCAAGGGACTGAAGAAAATTCGCACTATAAGCGGGATCGCACTATAT
>JAQGAZ010003431.1:0-11818 GCA_034692225.1 Polydesmus complanatus
TTGTTTGAAGACAGTGCTCCAATCCGTTCAAAAGATATGGAGGTGGAGGCATTACTTATCAGCCTACCCTCGTAGTTCAACCAGTGAAGATTAAATTAGGAAAATCTCATTAGTAGGCTAGGATAGTTTTAAACGAGGAAGAGAAAGGCGCAAACCCTCGACCTAACTCCCATAAAAGGTGAAAAGAGTGTGAAAGATGAGAGAAAAGTACTAAGAAAGAAAGATCCGTTTTAATTTGCCAAAACCTCAAACAATAGCCAAAGAAAAATTATTAATTTTTCGTGTTGAATATTCAACATCTCTCGCAAGGTAGGTTAGCGCGTTATGTTACGCATATTCCAGCGTCTTAAAATCTATTTTTTTATATTCTAAAAAGAGATAAAGAAGTGTACACGTCGTGTACTTTAATGCAATGAACGTGCGCAACCCCAATTTGAATAGGCAATTTCCTGGCTGTAACAGCCACTTGGAGTACGTGCAAATGGTTATATCCAAAATATGCAAAAAGATGAACCAGCCAACCACCCGCCACTGAACCCAACGACAAAGTTTGAGAACCCAACAGCAAAACAGCGCATCCTCGATTCACTGTTCGTTGATAAAGAAAAACTAACAATTTTGAATGTAAAAGTAAAAGTAAAATATATAAAATTAACAAATTGTATTAAAGTTTTATCAAAATTCAATTTCAAAAAATATTATAAACAATTGAGGAATTCTATATTATATTAATACCCGTACTATAACGAACTTCTATGTGCGTGTCATTTTAATTTTTAAAAAAATTATACAATTTTTAAAGATGAGAAAATATAATGTATGTAGAATAAATTTTTAAAAAACGTTCAGGCCTATTGTAACTTCAATAGATTTTTAAAATCGTAGTTGAAGAATGAACGTTAGATCGAGGTTGTTCAGAATTAGCGATGCACGAAGCAACATAAATGTCGAAAACTTTACCTCAACTTTAAAAAAAAAAACATTTTTTCCCCCCCGTCTTTTGTATCCATGCACGGAGCGATGCTGCATGTGCAGTACAGTAGCATAGGACGAGAGAGAAAGACCGGGGGTTTGGGTGAGAATTTTATTCAGGTGGAATCGAAATAAATTGCCCCGTATGAATATTTAAACTCGAGCTTAATGCAGTTTTGCTGTTCGCCAAACTTGCTTCTCGTACAGAGAGCCAAATCAGATGCTAGAGTGTATTTAGATAACTACACTTATTGGTTGGAAGTTGGCAGCCGCAAAACAGCATTTGAATAGAAATTGACATCATATTTTGGTCGGAGAATTGCACGCGCTTGGGAAATAATAGAGGAACGCGTTAAGTGCGTGTCTTATTACCGCTTAGATTAAATAAATCTCCAAAATGGGAAGAGAGAGAGAGCGAGAAAAGAAGAAAAAAAAAATTTTTTTGGAAAGCGGCAAATGCGAATGTGGAAAACGACATCACGTGTCGAGCGTGCGCTTTAATTTATAATACAATTATAATAGCAATAATGAAAATCGTAAACACTGAAACAGCTGCTGAATGAAACGTCGTCGTCTTTTCCAAATACTATAACTAAAAATTTTTGCTCATTTTTATATTACCGCAGTTCACTTTCAACAATTTGCACTTCGTCAACATATTTCATTTATGGCTCTTAAAACAATAAATGAAGTTGAAATAACGAAGTTATTAATTTTTTTTAACCATAAATAAAAATATACATTTACCTAACAAAATATTTCGTTCAACTAAACATTTACATTTATTTAATTGAAATGGGTTGAAATTGGCAATATTTTATTGCCATAAAAACTGAATAAGATACCAAAGATTTTATTTAGCAAAATTCAACTTGCTATTGAAAAAAATAATAATAATAATCCAATATATGAAACATACTGTACATGATTATAGAATCAAAATTTGTAGAAATTTAATGTTCCAAAATTTGTTTTATTAAAGCAATACTGCATTATCAAATTTTAAAATACAGTATTTATTAAATTTTGCTTTAATTGCGATATTAACAGTTACTAAATGTAGCTTCTATAATAATAATATTACTTTGAAAAAAATAAAAAACACTTGCTACTTGTAATTCGCATAAAACACACGCTTTTAGTTTATTGCCAAATTATTTCGTTTCCGCAAATATTAATTTCTTTAATAAAATAAGGTATAACTTTGAACAGTTGTAATCTTAATAAAATAAATATGTTGCATCCCATAGTTTATAAAGGCATTAAAATTAGTAGCAAAAATATTTAATAGCACCGTATAACCATTAATTATTTCAAAAACTAATATCTTTTTTTCTTCTAGATTCATTCGCGCTGAAAATCTCTCAAGATAAATTAAATCTTACACTTGAAATAGTTTCGGTGCCTACATCGTCCAGCGCACGCAATTATTTTAGCGTAGAGAAATGATTTATAATGTAAAAGACTTTCCTTAATAAAAAAAAAATTATTCTTAAATTTAATGCTGACATGTAAATTGCTTCGTCTATCTCTTCACTGTGTATGCTGTTTGGTGTGTTAAGGTGTTAGTATACGCCTGCGCATGGACGAACGATCCTCCCCTAAGTTTGAGTTCCCATCGGGATTATATTCAATTGCTTAGCAACTGCTTTGGCCGTTTTCCATCAAGAACATCTGTTACACACCAGCTTTCTTTTAACAAATACAAAGTGAGAAAAAAAGCGAGTTAACATGTATAGTGGCGTATTTCGTGCTTTGAAATTACGAATACAGTAGGTGCATTATTTGTGCACGCCGTAATCTAGCGTGTAAAGAGTATCGTATTCCATGCCACATGACAAGAGACATCAAAAGTCTACAATTAATCCGCAGTTAGCGCTTCAACCGGCCCAAACATCGTTCGAACATGTCTTCCGTCTCGACGTTATAATCCCGTAGCAAATACCGTGATACATGTTAAGGAACAATCAAGAAATTGCGCGCTAATTTTGATGAGAGAAGATAAAAAAAATATAATATATATAAGACTTAATGGTGAATAACCACTTTTACGTAATCTGTTTTCTAACAACGACAATTTGCTAAATTAACGGCGACATTTTATCTGGTTTAGATAATTAGGCTGATGGCTACGTTTAATTTTCATCAACATCCGAGCATTGCTTTACTAGCTGCGTAGAGGACATAGAGAGCGAAGAAGAGATCACGTGAGTAGAGGTAGTATAAGTCAACCGGAAACCGAAAAGAATATTATGTCGAATTCAACAGTTTTCAACGAATAATGCACGATTTATATTAATGCTATTATTTTATTTGAGCAACAAGTTCGCTTTATATTATTCTCTTTAAACACTCTTTAAAAAAATACAAAATGAAAATAATAATTCCAAAAATTTTAAATTTCAAAGAAAAAAAATGTAATTAATTTTGATTGATATTTTAAAATAAATTTAATCTCAATAAAAGACACTAAGCCTGTAAACATTTATAATAAACATAAATAATTCAGACAATATTATTATTACCGGCAGATATTCCATTTGAAGTTTTAAAGTTTGAAAAATTTTTTTTAATAAAAAAATGTAGTTTGGATTTTTGGGATTACGAAACATACCAACATACATTCACGTAGCAAACTGTCCTCAAATAAATAATATCCGAGTATAACAATTCAAAAAAAAAAAATTAAACCTATCAATAAACTTTCACTCAAAACTTATTATTATTTTTAAAAAAAAAAGAAAAAAAGAAAAGAGTATAAAACTTAATTTTTTTTTCCAGAAGTTGTAGCGATCTTTTATTGCCAACCCCCACAATAGCTTTCCATCACAAAAAATAACCAAAATCGCTAGCTTATTTATAGAACATCCAGCAATGACGAAGAAAAAAAAAATAAAAAATAAAAAAAAAAAAAAGGTTCAAATGTGAATTTATTTTCGATTGCGGTTGAAAGTAAATCGAATTTGGAGATAGCAAAGAGACCACCGCGCCACAGTTAGAAAGAGAGAAAAAAAAAACGCTTTACCGGTATAGTTAGAGAGCGTATATAGAGAAAAAAAAGATAGGTGGCAGTGAGGGAGGGGGTAAATTCCCCGATGGATTCGAGCTTTCACACAGGTTTCGTGAAACGAATCGACCTGCTCCGAGCAAACACTCTGCTTGCACCAGAGAGCCGAACCCACCGTCGTCTTCATATTGTGATTCCGCACGTCAGTCACAGACTTCATAAGAAAAATACACACTCGGTTATACGTATAATATATCTCCAACCCATAAATACACATAGACACCAGCCTCCGCACGAGAATGAGTTGATAAAGTTGATAGGAAGAATGAGGGAGAGATAGAAAGCGCGAGAATTCTATTTCCAGCTTCAAATGTACCTTCCCCATCGTTTGCCTGTACGAAACGGTGGTTGAAAATTAATTCTATCTTCAGTTTATATATACTGTACTGTATATTACAACCCGTCTATATGATGTACAGTAGTTGAGGGTGGTACATGTACAATGTTAGGGAAAAGAGATATGTATGGTAAGTGGATGCGCGAACTTGGGGGTACCACACCGCGTTACACCTAGAGAAATGGATGGGAGTTTGGAAACGAGTAGAGATTTATCACGATGGCAGGTTTACAATTAAAGAGAAAAGAGATCGCATCCGTGTCCGCGGGCAAAAAGATAAATGACAATGGATATTGATATATGTCTGACGTTTCAATTACCACGCTCATCCAAACGTTACCAACTGTTTCTAACTGCTGCACCACCTAAGTGATATATATATATATGCACGCGCGGGCGCTATACACACGCACGTCACGACATCCGCTACAGGTTGATACGTTTAACTTAACGTTATACTGTACGTAGAAAAAGAAAAAAAAAATTCCCGAGATACATTTTCTCTCACAAATTCGTGCATGTGAGAAAATTAAAAAAAAAAATTCATTTCTAACTCATTCTACTTATTCTCCAGCTATTAATTAAGATGGATAAAAATATATATATTCGTAGCTGTCACTCGCTCTAGTTGTTTTATCGTGTGAATGTGCTTTTGTAAAGGGGGGAGTCTTAGGTGTTTCTCGCGCCTCGAGGATAATCTAAAGCATCTCATCCGGATCTCGTCTTAAGTTTGTTGCGAGACGAAAATAAACAACGCAACAGTTGATCCTTATTTATATGTATAGCTCGACGTTTATATATATTATATACTATTTTGTTTCGTTCTCATACCCTTGCAACCTATTCCCTCGAAATAAAACACCCGCATTGCGGTATGTGTTCGTTCGGTGCATGAACGGTGTGTACCCTACAGTACGTTGTTGCGGTGTACTCCTCTCGCCGGGAGATAACAATTTTTGGGTTTTCTCAACTTTTGTCAACGTGTTGTGTGTAATGCCGAGCTCTTATGTTTTTATTCCTAAAGATGTTTGTACGTGAAAATGGTGTGTGTACTACTTTTATTTCCACGCTTTATTTACACAATGTCTAGCCAAGTCATAAAAATGCGCTTTGGCGGTGGAAAAATATCGTTACAAACGCGCATTTAAATCAACTATTTTTTTTTTTTCGTTACCTTTTTCTACTTTTATCTATATCCATCTACTACGTAGAAATTGGATTAAAATAAGTTGGAGGTAGGAGAAAAAAAAAAAGAAATACTATTGCCACTTTCTAGAACTGCCTGGCTGTTTCAATCGTCTCAAACGTAGATCGGCAACAAACATCATCGCCGCTGTGATCGAAGTTGCGGAACCAATATGGTGGATTTCTTTAGATAAACTCAAATTTGAAAAATGTCCACGGGCTAAACTGCTAGAACGAACACCGTCACAAACATATTTTATTTTAGTATTTCAGTCAGGCCAACCATTTTCAAACTTGGAGGTACCAAATTCCAATGTTATATTAAAAAAAAAAAAAAAAGAAAATGACTTCTAGTACGAGTAAAATTAAAATTGATTTTTAAAGAAATTGACATTTTTTGAAATACCGGTAAATAAAAAAAATTTATTAACTACATAAAAAAAGATTACTGTATGAATGTGATCCATGGTTTAAGGCCAAGCGACCTCGCCACATTAAGCAATACACAGATACGAGATTTTGACCGTAGTACAGTAATACAATTTCTGTACAATGAAAATATGTTTTTAGTAATATTCAAGAATTTGCGCAAAACCATTCCTTGCCTTATTTTCCTCGTTACCATAACTTTTTACAGGGGCCCATACAATTTCGACGATTTTTTTTTAAGATCGTACTACCACACTATAAATTCAGTGAGATTTTTCTCCTCGAGTATTTACAAATACAGTGTAGTAAATCAAAATAGCATTTAAAATAGCGGAGACTGTTTTAATTTAGTTGTTTTCATTCCTTCGATAAATATCATTAAAAAAAAATGTATCGTGTTATTACGTTTAAAAAAATCAATTATTAATACTTATTCCGTCGTAATGTAAAACCCACTTACGTCACGGTTTATTATGTAATTCCAAGTAGCTCAAGTTATTAATACCGTGTGTGTGCGCGAATTTTTTTCTTCTTCTCTATTATTAGATGAGGAAGGCGTTTTTACCTTCAATTATGATAAACAAATAGGAGAAAAAGCGATTCAATTAGAGGTGGGAAAAAGTTGTCATTAATTAACAAAGCAATTTTAGCCTATACATTTGCCATTGTTGACTTAAGTGCTTTGCCGGCTAACAGGAAATTAATACTGTATTAGGCTGCAGTTCACTGACCAAAAACAACAAATTCCTCGTTTCTTTGGACGAGTTGCCGAATGAATGCGCCGCAAAAGCCGGCAATTTTCAGCTTTAAGCCATTCCAAAAGAATTTACTGTACTTTTCAACCTTGATAATAATTACGGTATATACGAGTATAATATTATCTATACCGGTATAAAAAAAAATAACTTTAACGAAGAAATTATTTGGTTAATACGTTCATCGAAATTTGTGTTAAAAGGTTCTAAATATTAATTATTGGTTTTAATATCGGCAAAGGGCCTTTTCACCATAACTTTACAATCTTGTAAAAACAATGTTATTGTTACATAAAAGATGATAAAAAAAAATATTATTTACAATTAATTAACGTATATAAGTCATCTTAAAAGTTAATCAAATTCCGTTATTTTGTTAGGGTTTAATTTTAGGCTTATCTTGTGAAAGGTTTAAGTTCATCCTCGCTATTTTCACATTATTTTCCGTAAAATAAAAAAAAATTTGATTTACACATTTTTATAGTTGATAATTCTACTGCAACTTTTAATGACAATAGATTTTCATTTAATTAGTTTTCGTTAGAATACTCTGTTGGTATTAGCAAACACAAAATTTTTACGATTATTAAAATCGATAAAGTAGATGCTCGTACATTATGATGCAAGTTGACTCGCAATCTCATTTGATAATAATTATTAGTGCAATTTGGGCTTTATTCATCCTTCAAAAAAGTTATTAGTCCATTAATAGACGCCTATGACATCTAGCATGTCTGATCTTCGTTTTATTTGAAGCAACAACAACAAAAAAAAAAGAAGTGAAAGTAATATTATATATATTAAAAAAAAGTCGGCGTAGAAAAATCCAATTAAGATAATTACCGCGTACCGTGTAATAGTCAAAGCTGTCAAAACGTTGGCTCAAGCCCGCAATTTTGGTGGCAATGTGTCCACCTCGAGCGACAACATTTCGATAGAAAAGGACAAAGTGTCACTCGAATCGCCTTGGCGCGTTTAGAAAATATCTCAAAGCTGAATGTGTGTCTGATGCGTTGAACTGAACTTTTATCATAAATAAATGATCACCGTAGACTATTATCGATCTTCGACCACTCCAATTCAACTCTTTCCATGTCAAAAACCATCATTCGCCAATTATATCAAATTTCAATAGAGAAGCCCATTAAAATAATTTCTTGACCGCAATAATTTACCATTACACCACGTTTTAAAAATGTCAGTAAAAAATAAATACTACAAACCACTTAAATTTAATTTTTAAAATATAATAATAATAAAGCCTGATCAATTAAAGAAAATGTTAATTTCGAAAATTGAGTTAGATCTACTGTCATGGCTGTACTGTATTCATTTTGTGTTCTTCATTATGTAAAAACTATAGTGGCTAGAAGTAAAAACATACCAAACCTCAAACAATGCTGTACCCTCTAATATTTTGGGTAATTTGGATTTGTAGAAAGCTACCAAAATACTTAAACATTGCCTGAGTTGGTTTCTTTGTATTGAACTTTGAGATTTTTATTTTTTAAAAACTAATAAATGTAGTTTGGGGACAGTCCACTCTGTCCAATTAAAAAGTTAAATGCAATAATTATTTATTCTCAATAAAATTTGAATGCGCAAGTTTTAATAATCAACGTAATTTTGCATGACGCCAAAATTACGCAAATTTAACGTTCTAGGGTTACGTTAAAGGTTTAAATACATGTGAAAAAATTTTAAAGCCTGTAGCTAACGCTATCGTTTTAAATCTGATTTTAAACGGCGTATTAAATTTCGTCAAATATCATGAAGTGTTGTCAAGCGTTTAACAACTTCCTTCACGTCGCGTCACGTCACGTCCGGTGTCGTATCTTGGCGTTATTTGACGCGCGCAACACCGCTTTTACATCTCTAATCGTTTCGGATTGTTTACTTTCGATGATGGTGTGTGTGTGTGTGTATGTGTTTGAACGGCGTCGTAAAGCATTCAATTTACTCTCCCGTTACCCTGTCAAACTCCCGCACGCGCCATCATTTTAGCGCGACTCCCTCCCACTAATTTACGACATCGATTTACATAACAATAAGAGAACTGTAGTCAAAAACTTGGCGCCAACACTAATCGTCAAAACTTCAAATTCCAGACTAAATTATTTATAATATAAAATCGTCTTGTAAGGAAATTTATGAAAATGACAACATTGGTAACGAAGTGAAAATGGCAATTGAAAGAAGAAAAAATATATACGACCGATAACAACAATTTACACTAGATAATTCTCGAACGTTAAAACACAATTTTCAATAAAAACATCATCACAATACACGCCTCGATTCAACTTCCAATAAATATACTAAAATAAATAGTTTTCGCTTAAAAAAAAATAAAATAAACTTTGAATTATACGCACGCTGCGAATAATAAATTAAGACAATAAAATTAAATGATCGCATCATTTAAAATAATTTATTATAATTTCTTCTAAAATTAGTATCGATGTAGGAAGAGCCTTTCGGAGAGTCCCGGAACAACCAATACCTCTGAGCCCCCTCCCCTTAGAGAAAAATTGTAATAAAAATAGCGTCGAGCTTGCGAGCTTTTGAGCTAACTAGCTAGGCCGCCAAAATTACTGATTTTGTCAAGAAAGAAACTCAAAAATGTATCATTAATATTATGAAATTAAAAATGTTTTGCAACACAAAAAAAGGTAATAAGAAATAGAAGATGAACTAACATTTTTCAAATATCAAAAATATTAAATAATAACTGCACCTTATGTAAATCAATGCATTTTAAGCCAAGGGAATACGGTAGAAAATGATAACAAAGCTTAATTTTTTCATTTGAAAAAATACGCTTTATTATACTTAAAAATTAAAATCGGTAATTAAAAATATTTCTTTTTTAGCAATTTTAATTATAAATTTGCTAAAATCCAAACCTTAATTTTAAAGTTTCAATTAAAAAAAAAAACATAAATTTGTCTTTAATTATTGCATTTTAAAAATTTAAAGCCTATAAATAAACAAAATTCAATTCTTATAAATCAAATATTTAACAATATCTATCAAAATAAATTAATTGTTCGGTGTTTAAAAAAGTTGCTAAACCATATTTAATCAGCAACCAAAACATCAATAAAAACTGGAAATAAGTTTTCAAATCCGCCCTGTTTCAAAATTATTATTACTTAATTTCGCCAATTAAAGTGAATAGCAGGGCGAAATTATTGTGACAGGATGATAATAAATTTTTAATTGATGAAGCGTCGACTGAGCTAAAAGTTTGAAGGGGGGAAAAAAACGACCATTTTCAAGTTCTCGAATATAGAAAATAGTTCAAATCTCAAAATCCTACCCCGCCAATAATAACAATAAAAACGCAATCTCCATGCAAAATACGCGAAGCGTTCCTATTCTCACCGACATAATCCGAGCGTACGTTTGGATTTTTGAAATAGGAAGAAGGCAAATCCCTTTAAATCAGCCATTAAAACTTTACTGCGGTCATTGTCGTCGCTAGGGGTCGTTCGGTAAGTGTGAAAACGGAATGGCGCCACCGTACAAATTAATACCGATGACATCACATAGCGACTCGTGCTGCAGCTGTTTATGACTCGAATTAGATTTAGTTGAATGACGCAAACCGAGTGCGAGCGCATTTCTAAGCTAAAGTCGCCGAGATGTAATGTATAAAATTATAAAAGCATTAAAAGTGCGGGAGGAAGGAAAAACCTTAATATATATATTTTTTTAAAAAAAAAATTATTATGGCTTCATACTCTTGTACTGTGTACATTACCGGCACATCATTAATTTAGAAAATAATAATAAAGCATCTTTTTCATTTCGTTCAAACGCGACAATTCATCACATCAAAACGCGGTATTCAAATGTAGGCTAACGCTCTCTCTCATTCAACGAGTATTATAAATGAGAGGCATTAAAAGCAAAAGTGCTTAACTTCAGTTTTTGAAACTCATTCCCACGTCAAATTTTATCTCATTTTTCTATTCACGGTGTTAATTTCAAGAAAGAAAAATAAAACCACTTAAACCGGTAAAAAAAACTTGAAATGTAAGCCCAAAAATTGAGATCATAGCGGTCAATGTAAATTATTAAAATGCCATTATTTTATAAAATCTTGTTAATAAGCAATTTAAAAAAAAAAACTAATTTAAATAACTTTAAAATTGAAGTTCTACTTGAATGTCAATATTTTAAAAAAAAATCATTTTCCAAAAATAAATATTTACTTTGAAATTGATCAATTTCAAATTCATTTTGAAACTACTGTATTATTATTCATTAATAAAGTAAATAAAAAAAGATTAATATTTGTCTTAATCTGCATATTATTCCAAAAAGTCGCCCACTCAACTTTTAAAGCGACCTAATATATTGTTACAGTAAAATATGCGTGGGCGTAAAAAAGTAATGTATGAATGAAAAAAAAAATACCCTTGAAATTGGATCATCATATTTTTAGATAACAAGCATAAATAACACCAAAGTCAAATATTTGCTTTTTCAACTTGTACTTTTAAATTTTTAATGTTAGGATCTACATGTCTATATTACGGCATATTTTTCCCCTTCTCTTAAAAATACCGAACAATCGCAAAAACCTCGCTTAAAATTTGTTAAGCTCAATTCCAATGCGCAAAATCCTCGAAAATAATGCCGAATGATTGCATTCAAAAAGAATGACAGTAGTAGTAAATTTCCTCGTGTGTAATTTTTACCGGATATCCTATCCGTCCGCGGTACTACTACACCCATTACGCCCCAATCCCTACCAAAGGAACAGATACGTCAAACATTTTCCAAAGCAACAGCAAATTGTATACGCCATCTAAAAACATTTTCCATGACGGTTTGTAATATTATCACACAGCAACAACAACGAGAGAAGGAAAAAAAAAATTGCTTTTTCCTCTTATTTTCTTTTTTAATACATCTATCATACGAAAGAAAATAATAACACGTTATTGAAGGGAAGACAAAAATACACTTTCGTTTCTAAACTAAGTTATTATTATTATTATTATGTTTATTCATTGTATCACATCCTGGTTCCAATAAGACATCTCTCAGATAGTAAACAAT
>JAQGAZ010003432.1:0-11816 GCA_034692225.1 Polydesmus complanatus
AGCCACTTGTATTCTGCACAACATGATAAGAGACCGAGAGGGAAGCCTTGCTGATATCCATGAAGAATTGTTAGAGTATGAAATAGAAGAAGAAATAGATATAATACAAAGAAGACCAACTAACACAGCTATACAAATAAGAAATAATTTTGTTCAATATTTTAATTCAGAATTTGGTCACGTTCACTGGCAAAATAAACATGCTTTTGTTAACTGAAAAAATAAAGTATCAAATTTCATTTCAAACCTGTTGCTTTAATTTCGATTGCAATTTCTTCCCATAGTTTCTCAATAAAATCTCTCAAATGATGTTCTTTCAAGGTATAATCATATATAGCTGGTCGACTCTCAATTAGAGAAATAAGAGTTTCTGCATCCACATCCATTGCTAAAAAAAATGATAAAAACGTGCGCTCGAGAAAATTTGTGGCAAAAAAAAAATATTAAATTACATTATTTCGCGCATGCTCACTTCGTTTACATTTTTTCGCGCATGCTCAGTTCATTTTGCTCTGCCACAAAACATAGATCCGCCGAACGACGTCAAACATTTTGACTTGCTCAGTCGTGACTTCTGCTCGTGACTATGTAGTTTGGTTTCACCCATTGCTTAACATTGCATTAGTCAAAATGTTTTGACTAAGGGCGTTTTGACTAAGGGCGTTTTGACTAAGGGCGTTTTGACTATGTAGTTTGGTTTCAGCTTTATGGGCGATGTTTTCTACCCTACCTTCGGCTGGGCAGCTGGACTTGTGTTTACTTGTGCTACTTCTTCATTTAGTTACCTACTGTAGAATATTAAAATTTATTAATTTCATTATTGTTTTTTCAGTTTATCTTTAAGCGATGGATATTCAATAGGATTATAGCATGTTTTCAAGCGGTCGAAGTAAAACGCAAAACCTAAAAGCAGGAGAATGCTTTTAAGATTTTACAGCAACGTGTAAAAGGTAAGGAAGAAAAACGCTGTGAACGCTCAACTTCAATTTTATTTCGTCTTCTTTACTATTTTTATTTGCGATAGGATTTTGTAAGGGGATACGACTAAGGACCTAAGTGGCAGGTGACCCATTAGCGGTTGTATATTCGTCAAAATACGGCAGTGTCGACTGGAGTTGGTTTAAAAATGATCGGAGGTAAGCTAACTCATTGAATAGTGACGATTATTATGAATCGATTCTAACATCGATACAGCTCTGTACACTTTATAGCATTTAAAAGCTATCGATGTTCGTAATCGAAGTATGTATCGTCACTAATTCCGAATCCTTTACTTTATCCGAAATCGGGGTGATTTATACAATTTTTATTAATTCTAGAGCAACGAGCGAGCGGGATTAAGCAAGGTTAACGATTGAGTTATTGAATTGTTTGAAGAGCCGATCAATCAGGTTTTATTTAATTATCATAGTTTCTATTTCGAAAGTTTTCTAATATTCAATTTTTTTTTCCTTCTACACATACAGTCATTGAGCTAGATGTAGATCATGTATTGGTTTCTATTAAGCTGAGTGAGACTGCTTTCGACCGATTCTTTACGAGTTTAGCGAGAGACAGATGGAGAAGTAAACTCTCATTCGGCCTTTACTATAAAAATAATTGCTTTTATGGTCAACTTATGGTCAAAAAAGTGTCTAACGACGACCCTAAATAAAAAAAAAAAAAAAAATTATAGATGACAAGCAAAATTAATGGATACAGTAATTGTAATTGTGAAGGCAGCTGTGTGAAGAACATAATGATTCGATTTCACATCTATCCGGATCTTAAGATTTGAGGAGAAGTTTGGTTGTTCAAAATACAGTAGATCATGTTGAAATCTTTTCGGACTATTATTAGGTTCATTTTCAGTTTTGTAATTGTTTCTAGTTCTGCGTGTATATATTATCATTTTATTTTATTTTTTAGTTTTTAGAGTTAGCCACGATGAAAACGTTGGTAAAAGACGATATTATCAAATACATTATCTAGAATCTCAGTCTGTTTAATTTGCTGAGCAACAAAAGTTTCTCCAACCATCGCCTTCGCTGATGTGGTTTTGCGGCGACAGTCCTGTATCTTAGAAGGAGGATCTGCATATACATTTAAAATGTTGTTTCTTTATAAATGTCATTTCCATTAATTTTGCTGCGTGGTAGCATGCCACTGCTTTCGACCGATCCTGCACGAGTTTAGCTGGAGACAGCTGATGAAGTGAGCTCTCATTTGGGTCTTCATTGTAAAAAGGAATTAATTTACCTCAACTAATTACAGATGATAAGCAAAGAATGGTGGTGAATGGAATTTAACTTCAACGGTGGAGGGGAAAAGGTCTGGATCCTTATTTTATTTTATCCGGATCTCTCGTCTTAAGAGGTGATTCGTTATTCATATAACAGATCACGCTGAAATGCTTTTTATTTTTTATTATTATGTTGATTTTCTGTTTCTTGTTCCGCGTTTTTAATTCTCGGGTTTTCGATTTCAGAATTAGATATGAGATGAAAACGTTGGTAAAGAACGAGGACGAGATTATTAATGATTTATGGAATCCAAGTTGGTTTTACATCTGCGAAGGAAATGATTGTTAATTTGCTGAGCAACTGAATTTCTGCAATCATCAGAGCCGACTTTACTGAATCTTGAAAGATCTACAAATGTTCTTGTAAAAAATTAAAACCGAGGAAACATTATTTAAAGTAAGTTATTGCCATTTGCTGCATTGTTTTTTTTTTCTAAGCTGGTGAAAGTGTAGCATTCATTGGCTGAGGGTATTTAATATAGCAGCAAAAGCCATACAGATGCTTTCTCAAGCTCATGTTTATCACGTTGAACACGCTGGTTCCAGCAGGCATCTACAACCTTAACATTTTGCGCTATAAATACCTCTGCTTTTTGTTTATTAATAACTGATGTAATCTTTTATCTACTACCTATTTTAGGAATTCATTGAAAGCGTTCGCTATCTTCATGATTGAGTTTCTCAACTTTGGCTGTAGATTAACGTGGATTTGCGAAGTTTGGAGAAAGCATATTATTATTTTGAGGTAATGTTTTTCGATCTTGATTTCCCAAAAATTTAACCTGAAAGGCGACGTCTAGAGAGATTCATTGATCCTTTCAATGTGATATTATCAAGAAAATAATTAATGAATATCGTTAAGGAAGAAGCCGTTGGGAAAGGCGGATGAATTAAACGTAAAGGAGATCATAATCTTTAAAGAGTTGAACTGCTCCGCTCGATCGCAGGGAAAGAGAAATAGAGTTTGGTGAAATGAATGCAAGAGATGACCGAATGAATTTTCAAGCTCCGAACAACCTCAAATTGGATGTGAAGCGAAGTTTGACGTATTGATTTATGAATACAGTGTATTTATAGGTAATGCAGCTGTTTCAACGCGATACTATTATTAATAGGAATTGATAAGGATCGAGGTGATTGAAAGGTCCAGATGAAATAGTTGAGATACAAGATCCAGAGAACCTGTAAATATTTCATGTGAAACGTAAAAAAAATCGAGTACAAAATAATAATAACGGCAAATGAAGAATGGAAATTTAAAGTTTCTATAAAATAGCATTTTATTTAATTTTATAATGTTGTGAGACAAGTTTTGACTTTGGTTGCTATGGAACTTTTCGTATGAGTTATTGAGGAATGAAAGCAGATGGAAAATTTTCTTTTGTACAAGTAAATTTATGCAATATAATAATTATTATTTATGTATTAATAATTGTTTTTATTATTATAATTTAGGAAAATGGTTCTACGAGAACGGCGCTGGATGAGGAATCTTGGCAAATCAAAATCCGCAGCAGCAAAGAAGAGTCTACCATCCCATTATTAAAAAGGAGTGTCTTTCGAATACATCTTTATTGCGTATTTACATCGCGACTCCAGGTTCTGTCTACCTACCGGTACCTAAAAATTTAGGAATAATATTGTATTAAAAAGTTTACTCTTAAATGATTTAATTACGAGAATAAACGAAAACACAACTTCTTTTATAATCGACGTTGTTTTGAATTTTATAGAATATAACTTATTAGCTTAACTTATAACGTGCTTTACGCAGTGTAAACGTGTTATTTAATAATTAATATAATGTTTTAAAATTTTGGTTTGTGTTTTAAATATTTTTTTTTTTCTAGTGTTTTAAAAGTTTTGACAATTGTTTTTTCTTTAATCTTCTTGCTTCTTCAAAATTGAAGCAATTAACAGTTGCAACTCCACGAGAAACGATAGTATCGATTGACCTATCCACAGACCCGAAATGCCACCGATCATTCCAACCATTGAAAAAGGCTAAAAACAATACAAAAATTTACTCGCAACAACGAATAAACAAAATTTGTTGAAAATTAAATCGTTACATCCATCGCTGGTTTTTCATTTATGACCGTTTTAAACGAAGATTCTGGACGAATATAGACCAACGATGTTCCACTCCTAAAACCCATTCAATTAAAAATTATTATTTCAAAATTATAATAATTAGTAAACGCAATAATTATTATTAAATAATGGACTCGATATTTACCACAAATAGTTGTAAAGCGCTGTTTGGTTATGAAATAGTTCCGGACTTGGTTTCTTTTTTTTTTTGATTTTGTTTTGGCAAAAACGAATAATTAAAATTATTTTAAATTTGCAACACAAAACGTTAAAAATTTGTATTTACTTTTTTTGAAACATATTTGTCAAGTTTAATTTTTGTTTCATAGTTTCTTTCACTAAATCAAATAAAAAGGAAGAGATAATAATTATCAAAACCCCTGGCACTACATTAGGTAAATTAATATTATTATTTGATAAAATGGCTCTTACTAACAGGGTTGTCTACATCCACATTGTGTTAGATCTTGTTCTAATTAAAAAATTAATATTTAAATCTCTCCGATTTCCAATTTTATTGTGATTAATAAAAATAAAAAAAAAAACTAACAAAGCTAAAAACACGGAATACTTTAGATTATTACTTACCAGTAAATTGTCCTAGTATTCCGAAATACGTCATGCAAAAGTCAATGCACTCCTAAAAATAATAATTAAAAATTATGTAGTAAACATTTTGAGATACTGATATATTTTATTTTAAACATTACTTACCGCGAATGTGTAGAAATAGCTGAAATTACTCTCCTGATTAGTTACGATTGAAGGGAGGAAAGAGTATTTGGTGTTCTCATCGATGCATTTCGACGAATAAGGAGCCGGAAGTCTTCTTGTTTCCGTCTACTTACACCCAACACAATTTTATTATACTTCTATATTTTTATTATAAAATTATAATAATTATAAAATCACCAATGAAAACGTAATATCGGCCATATCTCCCGGCTCCAGATCTAACGAGTTGCGGGAATACGACGCGCAATAATAAATATGATCGTTAAAAGAAATAAACGGCTGAAAGCCAATTTTGGTTATTAATTCAGGCAAGGTCCAATCTTCGCCGTGAACGGGAGCCAAAACCAATTTCAATTCTAAAAACGTACATTGAATTACAATAGTACCTACCCGGTAATAAAATATATACATTTTTTTTTTTGAACTGTCCGGAAAATAAAATAATAATATGCGGTATATAAAATATAGAGGGTGCGAACGAATTGTTCAGCTCCCTCTATATTAATACTTGTTAGAAGGTAATTGAAGAGGGGGAATGGGGTAGAAGGGGGGAATGGGGGGGGGGGGGAGGTAATTAGGAGTCAATAATAATTTCCAGACATATCCCAACTATTTTTTTATTATATAGGCCTACCATTAACTCTTGTCCATTCATTATTGCTGATTGAGTTTTTTGGATCGATTATTGCACATGCGAAGGGTAAATTTAATAAAAAATTAAAGCTTTTAAATCTAAAAACACAAAAAATAACAGTACATGTAGTAAGAATAAAATACACTGTGTTCGAAAGAAAAACGTTCCATACCGTTAGCATTCAAAAAGCGTACCCAACTGAATTAGTATTCTACTCCAGTATATAAGTACAGTACTAAACTTCACTTTAAGGATTTTTTTTTTTTTTAATAATTATTTATTAAATTTTGTGTTCAAAATGTCCCCCTTCGGCCTCAACACACGCGGCAAGACGAGCTCGCCACTCGACTATTCTGTCCTCTTCAGTCAAAGCCGTTTTATTAATAATGACGTCATTCTCACGTTAATTTTTACTTGCTAGAGGTTTTATAAAGTGTAAAATAGCTTACTATTATAGTTTAGATGAAAATTGTTTTAGTCTCAGTGACATTTAATGTTTGTTTCATTAGCTAATGCAGCCTCAACCTTTTATTTAACACGTGCGCTATTCAACGTTTTTTTTTTTACGAACACCGTGTAGAAAGTAGTTATAATTGAATTTCACGTGAAAATGAAACTTTGATAAATGATAATTTACTTGCAAGGTAACTTGAGGCCGTTTTCGATAAGAAATTCGCATTCGAAAATAAAATCCGTTAATTTTGGTAAAAATTTATTTTTTTCTTCTAAAGTTAAGTTAAATTCCAGAAAATTGTAATATTCTGTGTCCTATAATAATAATAATAATAATAATAATAAATAACCCGCATTTTGGTGAAAGTATTTAAAAACAAAGAGGTGATTGCGTGCAATCTGCACTAACCGGCACTGGATTTTCGTTCGGGTTTATTGTTCTCAAGTACTGAAGTTTGTCCTTCAAAAGCGGATGTTGGCTCAAATTTAAATGCTTGAGATAGATAGTTGGCATGGAACAGACGTAAACCGTAGGAAAGGAAAATTCATCGTGCGATTCAGTGGTTGCTACACTTACCACCTCTAGCCTGTTGGGAAAACGAACATAATAAAATTATATAGCCTAATAATTAATAATTGACCTTAAAAAAATGAAAATGAGTTTTACTTCTTACTTTATGAATTGTTGGATGATGAGATAAGCTTGCCACAAAAAAATTAGGCCAATGCCGAGTAGGCCAAAATATTTAATTAATTTGTGTAGAACCTCTTCGAGTTTTTTGCAAGATCTAATGATGGTGGACGGAGAGGCTTTTTGAAGAGCTTCGATCCCCAAGGATAACATTATACTAGTAGAGAGACCCATCCACAGGCCCCACACACCTCCGATGGTACTCAACACATCCTCCAGCTATAATAATCGTAGTCATTTTGAAATTAATTGTGCCAAAACAAGTAATATTATTTCTTAAAAACCGACAAAAAGAGACAGTGTGGACAACCATTTTACGAGCCATTTATGTACCCAAAATAAAGCAAAATGACACTTTTATTTTTTAAGAAAAAAATATAAAAGTTTTGAAAAATTCAACTTTCATATCCCTTTTTTTATTTTTATTCCTGGGCCCCCGTTTCATAATGAGGTGTTTGCTAATATTACTATAGTGTTTCGTTCAATGTACTCTGACCTTAATAGTTAGCATTTACTTTTTGATTGATTAAAGCCAAAGTACATTGAACGAAACATATTAGCAAATACTTCATTATGAAGCGGGAGGCTCATTTGGTGTAACTATTTTTTTACTTGTAATTGCGGCGTTTTCGATTCCACTTCCGTTAAATAATTTTTCTTTATTAATAAGACACTAATTGCCCATTCCTCTTCACTTTCACTGTTGAAAGGCATGAAAACATTCACTTTGTTGTTAGTACATAATAATTATTTATAAAAATCAAAGTAAATGCTTATTGCAGTGGGGTAAATGGAGAAAGTTTTATTAGGATTATTTCGATTCGAGCATTGACCCTGTATATAGATGAAACCTCTTGACAGGTGTACAAACCATTTTTATAGATGGTAGGGGGGGGGGGAAGTTTGAGCAATTTATCATTATTATATAAAACTTCTTCAATTGGGAGATGTCTTTTAAGGTCCAACTTTAATTTTAATAGTTTATTGCTATTTATAATCTAATAACTATTATTCTAATGCTCACCTGGAGACAGAATCGTTATCAAACTTCCCCAAAATTATAGCCATAAACTAATAAAATTGCAGACATTTTTAGTAGCTATTGTATAACTATATTATTGTGTTTCGGCATACATATTCTGTTTGCTTGCGATCTGGTTTTAAATGGTGGGTTTTAACCCGAAATTGGAGATTACTGTTATAACATATTTTTGTTAAAAAAAAAAAATTAAATAAATAAAGCAAATTTATTAGAATAATTTAAATAAGTTTTGAGTGAATTTTTTATTATACTTACTCGCAAGTAGGTGGACATTTGCACTTGCTTTGAATTTCGATTTCAGGAATTTTATGGCAAACTAAGTTAACAAATAAAAAAAAAAATTGACTATAATAACAATTACATTTTTTTTTTTTTTTTTTTTTTATTTATTTTTGGTAATTGAAATAAACATTTTACTTCGTGGACATATCGGTAAACCAATTGTATTTTTCTTTATCATCGAATGCGGTCGGATACATTTACAATACGCAACTGTCAAATCGTGTGAACATCTGTCCAAGCAACTCTTAAATCAATGAGAGAAAATGGAATGTTTTCGTGTAAACAAAACTAATAATAATTACAAGGTCTTTCTTAATGAATAATTCAGTTGTATTAATTAAGGGTAATAAGCATTTCCAATAAAAACCACATTGTTTTCTTTACATACTAAAAGTTTTATTAGTTTAATTAAATAAAATATTGCTGTGTCATGAAACTTTTGACTTATTCGTCATGAAAGACCCTGGATTAATATCTAGTATGACAATAAAAGTAATGAGAGATTTGGTTGCACCTTCTTTTTATTAACATTGATGTCATTGATAATTGTTTTTAACCCTGTAATAATAATTGGATGCCGCTTGCAACATTTTGGTTTCGGAACTGTTACTTCTACTACTACGGTACTACCTAAGGCATATACTTAAGAGGGGGGTGGGGTAGAATTTATTCAAGCAATCTCACTACCACTACGGTATGTGCTGCGCCATGTTTTGTTTATATATTATTTACTATAACTTGGGCCTTTTTTTTTTTTTTTTTTGAAAGTCGCCTAATGTGCTAAGTTGCACCCAGCTAAAAGACTACAGCAATCAATTGGGCGACTGTCAAAGGAGAGCCATAACTTGTGTTACAATAATAAACAATTATTACTTCTGTCGAATATCTGTAAGTCGTAAAATTAGTAGAAATTCGTAAATTTTCCCACGATTTGACATCCGGCAGATTTTTTACGCACTCATTATTATACGGCCAAGACATATCTCTATATAAAGTCTGCAATTTATGTAAACAAATATATAAAATCATTAATCAAAATGCAGCGATTAAAATTATATTAAAGCATTTGTTTACTTTTTTAATATCAAGCTCGTAGATAAATGCGCCACCTTCAACTTCGGTAATTCTGTTTTTTGTAAAAACAGGAGGAGTTCCTGTCTTATGCACTACGCAAATCGGAGGATTTC
The DNA here is from genome assembly GCA_034692225.1 of Polydesmus complanatus. Taxonomy (NCBI): domain Eukaryota; kingdom Metazoa; phylum Arthropoda; class Diplopoda; order Polydesmida; family Polydesmidae; genus Polydesmus; species Polydesmus complanatus. The sequence continues at coordinate 9,400 of JAQGAZ010003432.1, forward strand.
TTAACAAACTTGAATAAATTTTTACTGGTGCCATGTCTATTTCAGGTAATAAATTATTATTTATAATTAATTATTTGGAAAACGTTATAACAAAATTTACATAATAATACAGTATTATAATTGAAAAAATTTTACCTTTGGAATTTCTAGTTAGACAATTGCCGTAGTAAAGATTATTAAATTGGCGTTTCACATTTTTTAAATAACTTTCTCTGGAGATGGGAAGAGAGAAAAAAATCAATTGGTTATTAATAATAAAAGAAAATGTTCACACTTATTGCTCAATTCGCTATAAACATCAATTGGTAGACCGAGATTGAACCTCTCTTTTTCAGTCATTAAGGAGAGGGAGTAGAGTGATGGAGGAGTGAAATTGGCTGTCCGTTTCTAATATTAATTACCGGTAATAATTGTAATAAAAATAAATTAAGACCTCGGGTGTATAAGAAGACGTAGGCTACCAGGTCGCCGAGATAATTTCACTTTGTTATAATAATAATAATCCAACAAGTGTAGAGATTGCATTTTTGTGCCATGTTTTTGTTTTGTTAAAATAATGATTACGTGAAAAAATTAAGTTACTTGGCATTAAATTGTTTGTTATATTAATTTAAAAAAACCTTCTAATGAAATTTAGCATTAAAAATACTGTAGGGAATGATCACACTCGCTGATTAATTATTATTTATAACAAACTGCAACCAGTATTTGGCTAGAAAGGATAAAAATTCCTATTTGGACACACTTCAGGGGGGCAAAATTATTTACGCTACTTCCTGTTAATTACCAGATTTCCCAAACAAAATGTAACATCGTATTCCTCCGTATTAAACTCCAACATCTTCGAGTCATTCATTGGTAATCTTAATAATAATAATTATAATAATGGATTTATAATTACCGGTACATGTATTGCTTTATCGTGTTTAAAATTTTAAATCATTTTGTGTATTTTGCATTTAAATACTGAAGTAGGCTACAAGTGTCTCAGCAGTCCATCAAGTGTTTTGAGTACATTTAACAGTGGCTAATTTTAAGTTTAATTAATAATAATTATTATACTTAAAAAAGTTGAAGATGACGTCAACGGTCATGTAGATGGCTAAAAGTGAAGCGATAGATAGCAAGATGGTCCACATGATTTTCCTGGACCTTTTGTTGGATCCCTGGATCTGGTCCCAGGCTGATAAGGATAAGCTGACTAAGGACACCATTATTCTCTCCGCCTAATCTAAAACCAGTATTTCTAAATAATAAAATCTCAAAACTACACTTTTGTTATTTTTTTAATAGAAGTTAAAATCTTATTTCTCAAGGTTTTTCGATTATCGATATTAACTAAATAAAAATATGAGGAGGTTTATAATAACTATTTTTATTGTTTGCTCAAAAACACTAATAATTTTTAACGGTGTAAAGGATAAAAATGTTCTTTGGATAATAATAAATTTTGTTGTTTGTGTTGTCTCGTTTCACTCGGCAACTGATTCAATGTTTTTAATACCAAGGTTCTTCGATTGTCGATAATAATAATAATAACAAAATTTAATAAACGCTGTTGACATAAATTTTGCTGTTGTGGTTATTATTATTATTAAATTTCGTTTTGTTTGTTTATTAGAAAAATAAGTCTAGCCTCCAATGTCAAAGTCGAAATAGCGAAAGCGAAAATCCATAAATCAATTAAATAATTTTTTGCACCTATATTGGCGTAGCTACAGTAAAACCTCTACTCGCGACCCCCTCCAATTAAAGACCACCTCGGCTTAGAGACCACCTCGGAAACGTCCCTACGGTTTTCCCATGTTAAATTGTTAATGCACCTCTAATCCTGGACCACCACCCCTCCCCTTGAAAACCACTTTTTGTCGGTCCCAACGGTGGTCTCGAAATAGAGGTTTTACTGTATACGGTACAGTACTTGTAATTTTTAATAAATGTTTAAATTTCGAATTTTTAAAGTCAATTTAATGTGTGATTATTACAGTATTACTATTATTATAATCATTAAAAGAAATTAGGTGAACCGTGATAGTGATCGTGCGTCTGTTAGAAGAAAGATAATTATCAATAATAATAAATAAATAATAAATAAATAATAATTAAAAAAAGATTTTTTTTGCAATTAAGTGTAGGGACACGATGAGAGATAATACGGACTGACCAACCCACAAACAGAAAATCCCTTCGATCATCGTAAACAATTTAAAAAACTAGAGAAAAAATAAATAAATAAATATGAATATTAGTTATTAAAATAATAATAAATAAATACGGTATATAAGTAGCCTACGTCAATTGAAGGTATTTCGCTTATCACCGTTTTAAAGGGGGATTCCAAGCGAAAGTGAACTGAAGATGTTCCATTCCTAAATATAATTTTGAACAGGGGGGGGGGGGGGAAATAATTATAATAA
>JAQGAZ010003433.1:0-11797 GCA_034692225.1 Polydesmus complanatus
AAAAATCAATTTTCCTTAAAAATTGACATAGTTATTAATTTTTCAAAACTATACTTTATCTTTACGGACACTATATTTAAAATACGCTGACGTGAAAAATCATTAACTTTTTTTTTTTTTAAAGTAATTGACGTAGAAAAACCAATCAATAAATTAGCAAAAATAATTTTCCACTTTTTTTTTTTTTTTTTTTTATTAAAATGATTGCGTGGTCAAAAGGATTTTCTTAAGCGAAATTTCAATCAAGTTTTTGGTAGCAACGAAATTCAATTTCTTCAACTAAACCTTTATAATTAATCTTCGTTTTTGGTAGCATCGACGAAGATTTACTTAAGTGGTTTAGGTTAAATGAGGTGGGCTGAAAACGAAGGTTTGAGTGTAGCTCTGAGAATGATTTTGTTATTAATTGGCGGTTAATCTGAACGAAGAGAGAGAGAGAGATTAATGATCGTATTGATGGATTATCTCGATGAGGCAAAGCCATCACTCATCACAACCTCCACTTCCGGTGATTCTGATTGTTACAAGATTTAAGATTTGTTTACTTCATTTTTTTTTTTTTTTTTGGACGCTTAAAATCAATTTTTTAATAGGATTATAAGTTAAGTTTTAAATCGCTCGGTACTTCAATAATTTGAATCAAACTTTAAACCAGTTTATTTTTTTTTAAAAAAAAAACTTAAATTTAAAATCAATACTTAAGAATCGTCGCTTAACTCATAAATATTTTTAGAAGCGGACACTTTTAATTATTATTATTATTACGAGCTTCGATGTAATCAACTTTTAAATAATTGCTTCGCAATCAAAAAAAATAGAAAAAATTAACATCGTTTTTCTAAAAAAAAAATCAATTGATTTTCTTCTTCTGAAGGTCCAACGAACTTTGAAGTCAATCGATTCATCATCAGTTACATTTTTGTTTTAATTGCAATGAACTTAAAAAGTAGTCGTCTCATTTAAATATTAAAATTTTTAACGTGTTAATAAGCGGATAATTTGCTCAAATTTATTTCTAATCGATAATAAATTAATTAATAAGAATAATTACAAAATCAAAATTGGTTAATTAGTGTTTTTTTTTTATTATTTATTTATTTGATAAAACATTTTCGACAAGTTATTTTTATTGTTTGAATAATTATAATAATTTATGGTTTTTTTGTTTTTTTTTTTAATTGCAGACGACGTGACGAGTGATGAGTTGAGATGACATCAAAGGAGTGTTTGTGTGTGTGATACCGTCCACTTTCTCAATGGATAATCCATTTCATTTTATTGGTAAGTAATGTTTTTTTTTCAATTATAAAATTAATTAATTAATATTTCGCTTTAAAATGGGTCGAAATCAGTATCAGAAGTACATTAAGATTTCATGTAAAAGTAGATGGGTTGAGTGGCAATTATTGTTATTATTATTAAGAGAGGTCAATGGACTCGACTTTCAAATATATTTTGGAAAGCAGCGCCATCTAGTGAGAGATTGGAGGAGTTAATCGTTGCTAAAAATGCTCATAGATGGCGCTGCTCGCCCAAATACGCTCTTATCTTTATTTACATTTTTTTTTTTTTTATTATTTTTAAAAAAAATCTACGGCACCATTAGAATTCCTTTTCTTTGTTTTCAAAACTTTTGTTGTTTTTTTTTTATTATTTATTTATTATTATTATTTTTTTTTTTTTTTAAAAATTTTTTTTGGATTAAAATAATTATTAATAGTTTTATCTTTTTCATTTTTTAATAGATTTTTTTTTTTAAATTAATTTTTCAGAGAAAGTGCCATTTTTTAAAAAACATTTCTGTATCATTTTAATGATATAAAATATGAAGAAAATAACTGTACTGAGTGTTTTTAATAAAAAAAAAATTTTTTTTTAGTTAAATTTAAAGTTTATTTTTTCTTAAAATTTGCTTTTTGGTACTTTCATCCTATTTTATTTTCCACTCCTCAATTTTTAAATTTTATTCGTAACTTATTTATCCCAACACTTTTTTTTCGTTTATTTATTCATTTAAATTGAAATGCGTTTATTTATTATTATTTTTTTTCCCATGGAGCAGCGAGTGGTATGCAATGCGTGACGTCATCCACCTGTGCTGGGAACACGAGAACGTCTATTGAATGCGAGTCCATTGAGAAGAAGAAGGTCTTTTGAGGGTCGTAAAGGAACGCTCTCTCTCTCTACCTGTCTCATTCACACCTGTGAATGGGCCCAGGAGGAGGAGGGGGGTAGGGAGTGGGTGAGGCGGAACAGGTAGGTCCTTTTGTGACGATAGAGACACTTGATGCACCTAGAGAACCCAACTGAACACAAGCCCTTTCCGTGTGAACGCAGCGCAGACTTTTCTTTAAGAAATCGAAATGAAAAAAGGGATGGAGAAGGGGGGGGGGGGGGGGGTAAGAAGGTGGGTTAAGGTGTGGGGGTGGGTCTGGGTCACCTTACTCTTTTCATTCAAGAAAAAAAAAAAAGAGCGAAGACCTAGAAACTACTGCACCTTAAAAGTCGTTTTCAAAAAACGTAAATACGAAAATTTCGATTACGATATCGAAATAAATGTCCGATATTCGATAGTATCGGGAGAATAAGTGTCAATTTGTATATACAGTACTGTACACTGTGTTCGTAAAAAAAAACGTCCAATACCGTTAGCATTAACTTAGCGTACCCAACTGAATTAGTATTAAATACTTATAATAATCTAAATATTTGAATGACACGTGTACTAAACTTCGCTTTAATGACTTTTTTTAATAATTAATTGTTAAATTTTGTTTACAAAATGTCCCCCTTCGGCCTCAACACACGCGGCAAGACGAGCTGGCCACTCGCTATTCTGTCCTCTTCAGTCAAAGCCATTTTATTAATAATGACGTCATTCTCACGTTAATTTTTACTCGTCAGAGGTTTTAAAAAGTGTAAAATAGTTTACTATTAGAGTTTAGATTAAAATAGTTTTAGTGTCAGTGCCATTTAATGTTTGTTTCATTAGCTAATGCAGCCTCAACGTTTGATTTAACACGTGCGCTATTCAACGTTTTTTTTTCTGAACACGGTGTATATTTTTTTCTTCCTGGATAAATATTCCGAGGATTTTTAATTCTTTTTTTTTTTCTTGAAATTTGAGGATTTTTATTATTGTTTTTGATTTCCTCCCCGATAAAAAAAATATCCATTTTTTTTTTAAAAATTCGTGTTCTCTACATAAAAAGTTTTGGTTTTATTTCAAATTTTAAGAACGAAAATCTTTAAATCTGTTTATTATTTTTTTTTTCGTTAAAATTGTTAGGTTTTAATTTCTGGTTTTTAAAATTTTTTTTTAGAATTTTATTACTGGTATTAAAAATGATTTTTTTTAATCATAAAAAAAAAAATTGGAAGTGTTAAATTTTTTTTATTAAGAATGAAAATTTTTTTTTGAGAAGTAAACTTCCGGTTTTAAAAAAAATATAATAAATCGCACAAAACACAATTATTTTTTTTTTTAAATATTCAAAAACATTTTTTAATCCTTTTTTCTTCATTTCTAAAAACATTAATTTTGTCAACGTTTTACGATACAATATAACATTAAAAAACACATTAAAAATCTAATTCACATACAATTTTTCTATAACGAAATATCAACACTTCCGGTATTATTCTTTCACAAAAAGCGCTTTAATAATAATAATTATTAAGGAATACAAAAAAAAAATGACTTAATAAATGGAACAAATGACTAGAAAAAGTGAGTTTTTTGTTGGGGGCCCACGGGGTGTGACCTTAGTTGTTGTTGGTGGGTTGGCAGCAGTTGCCATCTTGATGTTTGAGCAGAAGGGACATGCGCGAGAAAGTCTTCGCGCATCGTCTACACGAGTACTTCTTGACCTCGGAATGGGTCTGCAAATGGGCCCTTAGGTTGGATCGGTCGGCGAAGGCTCTGGAGCAGTGCGTGCAGGAGAAGGGCTTCTCCCCCGTGTGGGTCCTCAGATGCCCTTGCAGCAGCCAGGGGCGCGAGAAGGCCTTTCCGCACAGTTCGCACTTGCAGGGCAGGGTGTGGGTGCGGATGTGCATCTTGAGGGCCCCCAGCGACTGGTAGCCCTTGTCGCAGTGTTTGCAGGTGAAGGAGCGCCGCGCGGTGGTCAGGCAGTGGAACTGCTGGTGCTTGGAGAGTCCGCTGTACGTGCTGTAGGACTTTTGGCAGTCCGGACACTGGAAGCGAGCGCCCTCTTTAGTCGACGACGAACCCCGCGAGGAAGCGGTGGACGGAGACGGAGAGGGGACTTGGTCCGAAGAATTATAGTCCGGCGACTCACGGTCCGAAGACATTTCATTCTTCATCAATTGCGAGTGGTAATTTATGGAGGACATTTTATCCGCGTATATATTGTCCGAGGATTTATAGTCCGCGGACATTTCATTAGGTTTCATCAATAATTCGGTTGGGAATTTAACGGAGGATAATTTCTCCAGGTACATACTTTCCGAGGAACTGTATTCCGGAGACAAACGATCCGCGGATATTTCATTTCTCTGTATTATTCGCGGTTGGAATTTGATGGCGGACCTATTATCCGGAGGATACAAACTTTCTTCGGATATTTTCTCCAGAGTTAAACCTTCCGCGGACTTGTATTCCGCCGATAAAATATCCGCGGATTTGTATTTGGCGGCTAAGTTCATGGTGGATAAGCGCTGGGAATAGTATTGTTGAGACATCATTTTATCCGGGGACATCATTTCCGCCGAAGATTTGTAGAAGGCGAACAGTTTTTCCGGGGATATATAGTCCGTTGAGGAGTGTTGAGGGACGAAGGATGGGACGGGAGAAGGGAGCTTGTCCGGCATGTAGTAATCCGCGGACATATGGTCCGGGTGGAGCAGGCGTTGAGGAGGGGTGTAAGGCGTGTGAGAAGGGTAGTAGGCGAGGTGGGGGTAGTAGGAAGGCAGGAGAGGGTGGTACTTCCGGTCCGAGTGGTCGATGGGAGAAGGAGAGCGGCTGCTGGTGGAGTAACATCCGCCTTCACTTCCGCTCTCGTAGCTCACCTGCGCATCGCTCGCTTTCGACTCTGTTTAATAAAACAAAAATTCATTAGAGAGGGTTTTTTTTTTACATTAGGAGAGGGGATTAAAAGAAGGGGCATTTTTATTATGGGGATTATTTTAGGATAAGTGGGGGATTAATTTTTAAAAGGGAATTAAAATGAGATATTTTTAAGAGTAATCTTAACAGGTAAAAAAAAATTTAAGTATATTTTTTTATAAGGTAAAAAATTTATTAAGAGGAATGTTTTGGGGGGAAACTTTTTTAAAAGTAATTTTATAAGGTTAATTTTTTTTAAGGTAAAATTTTTGTATGGTAAAATTTTTTTAAGAGTATTTTTATAAGACAAAATTTTTTTTAAAGAGTATTTTTATAAAGTTAATTTTTTGAAAGAGTAATTTTAAAAGGTAAAATTTCTTTAAGAGTAATTTTATAAAGTAAAAATTTTTTTAAGAGTATTTTTATAAGGTTAATTTTTTTAAATAGTATTTTTATAAGGTAAAATTTTTTTTAAGAGTATTTTTATAAAGTAAAAATATTTTTTTTTAGGGTATTTTTATAAGGTTAATGTTGTTAAAGAGTATTTTTATAAGGTAAAAAATTTTTCAAGAGTATTTTTTATATGGTTAATTCATTCTTAATAGTAGCTGTAGTAAAAATGTTTTAGGAGGAATTTTTAAGAGTAAAGTTTTTTAAGAGGAATTTTGTAAGGTAACGTAAATATTTTAAAAGATTAAATTTTACGTAAGGCTCAATAAGAGTAAACATTTAATAAGGGAACATTTTCATGAAGAGTAATCTTAATACTATATTTGATAACGGAACGAATTATAAGGGAAACCTTTCAGAGGTATTTTTTCTAGAAATATTTATATTTTAGAGGGAATTTTAAGGCAACATTTTTTTAAAAGGGAACAATAATTCTTGCCTAATAATTATTGCATACTTATAAGAGAAAATTCTACAAGGAGAATATTTTTTAAACATTTTTTACTATGGAAAATTCATCAACAAAAGAGGTAAACAAACATTCAAACAAGAGAGGAGAAATATTCTTAAAAAGTGTACAGTACAATTTGAAAAACGGAAGTTTAAAAGAGGAATCCGAGCGTAAGGTGGCTTAATAATAATTACCGTGTTGTATTCTGGTGGTCATCGCTTCGTAAGACTTCCTCTTCTTGGTCTTAGGGAAATCCGCCTGCTGCTGCTGCTCGCCAACCGCCATCGGCAGCGCATTCCTCTTCTTAATTAAAAACGCTCGAGGCATATTGTCCACCGATCTTAAATAAAAAATCCCTCCACTTAAACAACAAGTGCGTGTGCGTAGATTGTTTCAGAAAAACGAGGAACGTTTTCTCATAGTAATCCAATAGGATTCAGGCTTAAAATTGTCTCAGTGGCCGTCGTCGTCAGAGAGAGATAGTCGACGTTTACGAGAGGAGTTTTCGTCAGCAAATGGTGTTTTCGGCAGCAGAAGGTCCCTTACATACTGCCTCTCGGTGGATGACGTTGAAGGGGGGGTTAAGAGGGGTGTTTATGAGAGGTGGGAGCGGGTGTTTTGGGGCTTGGAGAAGGAGAGAGAGAGAGAACGGGCTGGCTTCACCCTTCAATCGACAGGTGCAAACGTAGTCGCTCTGTCGCCCCCCCCCCCACCTCCTTTCACCCCCCGGCCACCCCTTAAACACCCCTTAATCCACTCCCTATCCCGCTTTTGAATGGCCCCACTTTGAATGAGAGAGCAAAGTAAACCGAGCGCAGCCTTTGAAATGCAACAGCACGTGAGTTCACCTCCCGAAAAACCCCTCTCTCTCTCTCTCTCTTAGTCCCTCTCGCACCCTGCCACCCCCTCTAGAAAACCACCTTCCCTCATGTAACACGCTTCTGCGCTCGTTTAACGCAGCTTTTTTTTTTTTTTGGACAGAATTTTTCAATGGCGAAAATGCTTTTGTTTTCATTCAAAATCTCTTTCTCGTTTTGAATTTTGCTTTTTGCTCTCGAGTGAAAATATAAAAAGTCTCCCGGAATTTTTAACCTACGGAATTTGTTATTGAGATTTTCATTATTTTTGAAACGTAACATTGATTATTATTGCGCTTGTGTTTTGAGCTTGTTTTTGCTATAATTATGTGTTATGGTGTGGAAGGGAAATTATTGTGGTTAGCTGCGGATTTTTAAAGTCCGAGGGAATTTTTTTTTTTTGTCAAACATGAGGTTTAAAACTCAGGGTTTAACTCAATTTTATAATAACTCAAGTGCAACTTAAATTTAATCTTCGGTTTTGGACATCCAAACTTTAAGCGAGTTTAGCTCTACGTTGATCGAGTTTTAGGTCGACTTTGAAGCGAGTTTTAACTTAAAACTGTAAAGCAAGTTTTAAATTAATTTTTGAACTAAGTTTTAACTCAAGTTAAAATAATTTTTACCTCAAGTTAAAATAATTTTTACCTCAAGTTAAAACCATTTTTACCTCAAGTTAAAACCATTTTTAACTCAAGTTAAAACCATTTTTAACTCAAGTTAAAACCATTCTTTAACTTAAGTTAAAACCAATTTTAACTCAAGTTAAAACCATTTTTAACTTAAGTTAAAACCATTTTTAACTCAAGTTAAAACCATTTTTAACTCAAGTTAAAACCATTTTTAACTCAAGTTAAAACCATTTTTTTTTTTTTTTGCTTGACTTTAAACCAGTTTGAACTCAACTTTGAACCTATTTTAATTCCAATTTCAACTCAAGTTTTAAACTAGTTTTAATTTATCTGTTTACTAGTTTTAATTTATCTGTTTACTAGTTTTAATTTATCTGTTTACTAGTTTTACTTTGAACCTCCTCAATTTAAACTTGATTTGATCTCTACTTTCCATCCAGTTTTAATAATCGAAATGTTAAATCGACTTTCAATTCTAGTTTTTACATTATGTTTTTAACTTAAAAGTAAAAAAAAAATTCCGTTTACGTCGACTTAGTGAAAAGAGTTGAAAAGTCCGACGGATATTCTTGTTGTTGTTGTTGTTGTTGTTTTTACATCGGAATTTAATTGACAATACAGAACCGGTATTATAAATAGACCTACTACATATTCGACATTTAAAAACCCGACGAAATTTGTAAAGCAATATCAAAAAATCTCGTTCTTATCTTTGACTTTTGGAATATAATATATATTTTTTAAACTCGCAGATGTAAATCAATTAAGTCTTATGCGAGTATAAGTCTGGGGGACATGTTTAAATCTTTATTGTGCGAAGGGTAACAAAAGGGAAACTCGTGGAACGGATTCCATCGCTCAATGTGCTCATGTGTAAAGGATTTCGCTCTTTTGTTGCTCGGAAACATAGTGACATATGCGCCTACGCATGCGCACTCTTTCCTTCTTATCTCCTCTCAACTTCATTTACATATTATTATTATGTTTACCCTCCGTACGACGACGCTCCCTCGCCACTGCCACAATCCCATATGCCCCACCCGCACCTTCTCCTATACCCTACCCACGGGGGCACGCGACACTCAGCCAGACGCGAGCCACTGCTTAATCAACTCTCTTCACCTGACTAACCAATTTGCTTATCGTAAAAACAGTCGTAAAAAATTTGGAAACTGTTTATGGTTCATTTAAAACGAGCGATTTTAGACTCGGTCGAGTAGCTCAACGTGCTACTCGATTTACTCGGATGAGCTACTCGGCCGAGCCACTCACTTTCTCATTCGATTCACACAAATTCTCGCCTTTTCGCTCGAGTCTCGACTACTACTCGTAAAACTGCTTTTATCTCTAACTCGCCACTCGACTCGCCCGACTTTACTCGCCCCTTCTCAATCACGTGCTATGCTTGATTTAGTTGCTACTCCACTGCTTGTACTTAATCCTCGTTTTACGCTGTTCTTAAGTGCGTTAAACCTTCTGACCAATCGATGTGGGTTTTTGCCACCGCAACAAAATAATAACAATGAAAAAAATAATAAAAGCTAAAAATGTCAACATCGGTGGCCGGAAGTCGTCTATGTTGCGCGCTTTAATTGATTTTATTTCCATTAGTCACGAAGAATAATGTTTACTATAAATAACTAACAATGCAGTAAAACCTGTCTAAGACGGAAGGAAGTGGGGAGTGGGGGAAAAACTATTAACAAGTAGGTGGGTCAGCTGAAAACCGTTTCCGTGTTAGGCAGGTTTTCCGCTTTCAAGTTGTTTTCAATTTTTTTATCCGTTTTGACAGGTTTTTTTTTGCTTTATACGAGATCCGTCTTAACCAGGTTTTACTATACTTTTTGTCTCATTTCCATAAATAGATTTCTAAATACAGTTCCCCAAAAGCAGTACCGGACTTAATAACAAATGTTGTCTGTGGCTGCGGCGATTAGAAACGATAAAAGTGTCGTTAGAAAAATGTTAATTCTTTAATTACTATCGTCGCGTTTGTTGTTGTTGTTAGGTGTTATGGGTGGGCGTGGTCAGCAACAGCAGCGGCTTCACCTGTCGTAGGGGAGCGGCTCCCTTATTGCTCCCTTTCGCTCCTCGTGCCCAGGGGCCACGTGAGCGTTGAAGCGCGAGCCTACCTGCGCTTCAGCTGCTCCTAATGAACGCGTGGCGCGCACCTGCCCAGCCCCGCCCATCCCACCCATTACAATTAATACCACCCGTGCTCGCTCACCCCTCTCCCTCTGGTGAGGGTGTTTGGGGGGGGGGGCCGTGGCACACCCTGCCTCCTGCCCACATATACAAAACGCATCGATGAGCAGCGTAATTAATGAGTTACCTTTTGCCGCTTAGGCTTACGGCGTGTTTTGCTGGTTTTGGGAGTTTACTGCTTCTGCGCAGCCTTTTTTTTTTTTTTAAGTGGTTTTACATCGTATTCAATGTGGGGTGTTTTTTTTATAAGGGGAGTTTTGAAAAAAAAAATTTTTTTGAGGAGAATTTTGTATAAAGTGTTTTTATGCTGCTTTACAAGTGGAATTTTGGAGATTACTAGGCCTACTGTAGGTGTTGTTTAAGGTTTTTTTTGAGTGCTTTCAGTTTTGGGAATGTTTTTTATTGAGTTTTTGGAATTTCACAGTGCGTTTTTTTTTATTTTTTTTATGTAGTTTTACAAGTGTTTTTTTTTTTGGCTGATTTGAGTTTTGTTAATGTTTTTTATTGGAGTTTTTGGAATTTTCCAGTGTTTTTTTATGGAGTTTTACAAGTGTTTTTTTTGCTGTTTTCAGTTTTGGTAAGGTTTTTTATAGGAGTTTTTGGACTTTTACAGTGTTTTTTTTTTTTATGGAGTTTTACAAATGTGTTTTTTTTTTTGGGGTGTTTTTAGTTTTGGGAATGTTTTTTATTGGAGTTTTTGGAATTTCACAGTGTTTTTTATGGAGTTTTACAAGTGTTTTTTTTGCTGTTTTTAGTTTTGGTAATGTTTTTTATAGGAGTTTTTGGACTTTTACAGTGTTTTTTTGTTTTTATGGAGTTTTACAAATGTGTTTTTTTTTTTTTTGGGTGTTTTCAGTTTTGGTAATGTTTTTTTTTGGAGTTTTTGGAACTTCACAGTGTTTTTTTTTTTATGAAGTTTTACAAGTGTGTTTTTTTATTTTTTTTGAGTTTTGTGTTTTAGTTTAGGTTTATAACTGTTTCTTTCGCATTTTTTTCTTTTATTTATGTGAGCGGTTATTACAGAGGGCTTTGGTTGAAAAACTTTATTACGCTTCCAGTAAGCAAACGATAGAGCTTTGTGGTTCTACTTTTATCAGTTTCTGTATTGTTGTTGTAAGTTTACTGTGTTTCAAAGTAACGCTTACTACAAATTTATAACGTTTTGTCTGAGTTTCAATGTTCTTGCAGTTCAGTGACTTATTTTTATCACAGCTGATTAGTGGGGGATATTAGAAATGTAGAGACTAGAGAGTGTTTTTTAACCCTACCACACTATTGGCTCCTGCGCGCGTGGTGTTTGCGATCGCCACTTCCGGCTTTCCAGTTGAAAGCGGAAAGAGGGAGAGAGGGAGTGACCTCTGACCCACCGCTAGCGAAGCATATGGGAAGCAGCAGCCACCGCCAGGTGCGCTCCCCTCCAATCAATTAGCCCCGCCCACTCCGTCTGCTCACTTGGCGAGCACGCGTCCATTAGTAAAGGGGCTAAGAAGGGGGGTGGGGGGGGGATTGGGGCGCTGATTTATTAACGGACATTCGTCTCAACGTCGGAAGTGACGTAGTTTACCTGTGTATTTTTTTTATTTTATTAGAAAATTCGTCGCGAATATAAAAACAATTTCATTGTTTACATTTCGAATAATGTTGCGTGAATTGTACTAGCTATTGTCTGAACATCCCTCACTCGCCGTTGGCTTTTAAGGTTAAATCGAAGAAGGTTCTAAAAATCATAAGATTTTAAGAATTAAATATATATTTTTTTTTTTTTTGGTTTTAAAAAAAAAAAATGTTTTTGATTGAAATGTGCTTCGAAATTATTTTGCATTAAAAAAAGTCGGTAATCGACATATTTAACGCTGAGACACCCCCCACGTGGCTCTCCCTTCTATGGTTGCACCCCACACGCGGCGAATAAAGGGGAGCGAATTAGGTTATCAAAATCTTATCAACAGTTACGCACTAAAAATGAGAGAAATAAATTTCTTTTAATTCGCCGATTAAATTCTTCAAATAAAAACAATTTTCCAAACAGAAAACAATAATAAATAACTAAAAAAAAAATATATCTATATATATAAAAAAAGAGCCGTTCTCCGTTGTCATCGCAAAACTCGAGAACTACTCAGTCAATTGACTTCAA
>JAQGAZ010003434.1:0-11789 GCA_034692225.1 Polydesmus complanatus
TCATTCGATTTGGTTGAGAAATAAATATTTTATGGGCAATTTTGTGAGGTTCCCTTTTATCGTACTCACCCTGTATAATATTATGTAATAATAAAACAAAAGAATTTAATTCTAGTTAACTGATTTTTTCAATTTATAGACTATATATATATATTTTTAAGTGTAATTCAAAAATAAATTAACATTTAAGTTTAGTAACCAACTTTTTTTCATAAAGTAACTGATTTTTATTGGAACCTAGCCAGCAATTTTATTATATAGATTTCGAATTTTATAGTTTATTTATTGTTTAATCATGGATTTTGAAAGTTGGCGACGGTTTTTAGGGTTTAGTAAAGGTAGCCTAATCGATTTTTAGATTTCAATAATAACTTTATTAAAACTAGCTTTTTTTTTTGGAACTGAAAGCACCGACAAAAAATGAAAAATTATTTTCACTTATTTTCACACAAGCAAAGGGAACACTTAGTTAACACGTTTAGGCACATTCGTGTGCAGAAATAAACCTACAGGCTTAACACAAAAGAGCGTTGAAAAGAATATAGCCTCCTATGTCATGACTGCAAGGATAAATTGCGACAAAGGGCTTAGGTGTGAGGTCATCCGTTTCATCAGTAAAGAAGACTTTGTAGTTTGTTCCTCATTGTGTATAGACTACAGTAGGTGCATTCGCAGTGTAATTTTTAAGCAGCCAAGAACAGCATTGATTAATGGGTGGTAGTCCTTACTAAATTTAATTCCTATTGCATTAATTATTGCAATTGTACAAGTACGAGGGTAGGCTGATAAGTAATCCCTCCACCTCCATATCTTTTAAACGGATTGGAGCACTGTCTTAAAACAAATACTGGAGTGAAGGTCTGACCCTCCTCTACAATTTTGGTTGAAAAGAATTATTTAAAAAAAATTAACGGTTGTTAATTTATTAAGCAAAAAATGGACCCATGGGCAGTAGCTCGGTCATTGCAATTTTTTTTGAGCTGAAAAATTTTTTTTTTCCAATTTTTTTTTTTTTTAAATCTAATAATTAATCAAACACATAAATAATTTTTAGAATGTGTTTTTTAATTTTTTCCATTTATTTTGTTTGCTATTGCAAGTTGAGTGATGCGCCGATCCCCTTGGCTCAATTTGTCAACGTTTTCTTCAATGTTATTAGCTGCGATCACAGGAAGTCCGAGTCGTTCCTTGTCATACAATTCACTTGTTCGTGCATTAATATCTTTTGTTTTTTTTACCCAACAATGCACAGTACTCACATCGACACAATCACCGTAGACAACTTGCAATCTCTGATGAATTTGCATTGAAGCGACGCCTTCTGCTGTTAAAAATTCAATTACAGCACGTTTTTAAATTTCAACGACCGAGCTACTGCACATGGGTCCATTCTTTGCTTAATAACTTAACAACAGTTAATTTATTTAAATATTTCTCTTCAACCAAAGTTGTAGAGGAGGGTCAGACCTTCACTCCAGTATTTGTTTGAAGACAGTGCTCCAATCCATTCAAAAGATATGGAGGTGAAGGCATTACTTATCAGCCTACCTTCGTAAAATGTGGATGGGTGCAGTTAAGTTTAGCTTTGTATCCAAACTATGTGGCATTAATCCCACAGCGTGATAAAATAAATTAAGTAGGAATACAATTAGGGACGTTTTTTTAACAATTGATAGGGATTTTTTAATGTTATTGCTTTGTTTGGTAGCAACAAGCACATGCAAATTTTAAATTAGCAATATTACAATAGTTTGGCATATAACATTACTAATTCGATTCTACTATTGCAACAACATTAAAAATAAAGAAATATTTTTAAATGCCATATTATAAGAATCCTTAAACATTTTTAATAACAAATAGTTTAAAATTAATTTAATTCAATTTAAAACTCAGCACATGTAAATTAGGGTTATTACTCGCTATTATGGAATCCATTATCAGTTTCATATGTGATACTATCGCTACTTTCATTATTATATTCCAAAGTTGTTCAACCAAAAAGTTTCAAAAAAGTGTTTTTTTAAAAATTAAACTGCTTATAACTCAAGAACCAGTGTTTTGATAAGCATCACAAACTGCTGCTATCGAAGCTTACAAGAAAGCAAATAAGGGCAGGGAACCAAAGTGTGGAAGAGACATCAAGTCATTTCTACCAAAAAGTTACAAAAAACAACCAAGTTCACCTTTTCATTATTAGTCCAATAAAATTAGAATTTTGCCTGGATTTAATTGGTGGAAAGCTAACTATTGTTTTATTTACTTGATTTGACATCTAAATAAAGGAATTCGAAGTTTGTCCCTCATCACCTAGTGTGCGTTAGACATGGAACCTCAAAAACCGCAAAAGTTTGGGCCATTTTGTCGTTTTTTGTAAATAAATCAATCATTGTTCATTCTAAAGAAAAAGGCAATATTAGATGTAATGCAGAGCATATAATTCTGCGTCCATTGAGTATTATAACGTAAAAATACTACTACAAATAAGCGAGATATGATAAATTAAGAAGAGCACATTTTTTCTAAAAACTCACAAATTTATTTTTTCTTGACCAAACATCCATAAAGTAAATTATCTAGCTTATTAAACTCTAGTATTACATAAATAACCTATTTTTAAGTTTGAATTCCATCAGTTTAAAATTATATTTTGAGCAAGTTTTCATATTTTTCTGGTACATTTTACACTCATATAATACAATACAATCATAATTACAAGATAAATAAAAAAGACAATTTTCTATGTACCTGTACAAACTCTTTTAAATATGTATTTTATAAACTATAAATAAAGAATACAATACCAAATATTAAGAAAATTAATATAACAAATGGATGCACAGATTGATATTCATACCTCAGGTTATGGCGCATTTTTTGGTGATCCTTTTTTTTCTTTGTCATTTTCTTCTTCATCATTTTCTTCATCTTCATGGAGTTCTTCCTCATCCATATCTACTTGAGCATCATAGCCTGTCTGTGGATCTTCTTCATCAGCTGCATTGGTACATAAAGCTCCTTTACAGTGATAGCAAATGGTTGTGCATTTGATGCCATTTTTCCTACAACTACATCCTCTCTTGCAACCCTTAGCACACTTGCACGAAATTGTATTTAGGAGCTCTGATAGTGCAGTTCAACCCTTCCACAAGTTAATTTGAAGGAAAGCCCTAAGATGCAGCCAAACAACATTCACTTAGAGCTTTCCTTCAAATTAACTTGTGGAAGGGTCAAATGTTAAACGCTACTGATTACGGTTGGAAGTCATCTAAACATGGCATACTTTCTGTAACAATGAATGGTCAAGCTGCACCATCAGAGCTCCTAAATACAATTTTGTGCAAGTGTGCAAATGAGGATGTAGTTGTAGAAAAAATGGCATCAAATGCACAACCATTTGCTATCACTGTAACAGAGCTTCATGTATAAATGCAGTTGATGAAGAAGATCCACAGACAGGCTATGATGCTCAAGTAGATATAGATCAGGAAGAATTCCTTGAAGATGAAGAAAATGATAAAAAAAGAAAGAGACAAAAAAAAAAGACCACCAAAAAAACGCGCCAAAATCTGAGGTATTAATATCAATCTGTGCATCCATTTGTTATATTAATTTTCTTAATATTTGGTATTGTATTCTTTATTGATAGTTTATAAAATACATATTTGAAAGAGTTCGTACATGTACATAGAAAATTGTTTTTTTATTTATCTTGTAATTATGATTGTATTAGAGTGTAATTAAAACATCATTGTTGTTCAATAAATAATTTGTTGAAATCCATGCATTTATTTTGGCATATCAGTTTTTAGTAAAATGTGAAAACTTACTCAAAAGATAATTTTAAATTGATAGAATTCAAACCTAAAAATAGGTTATTTATGTAATACTAGAGTTTAATAAGCTAAATAGTTTACTTTATAGATTTTTAGTCAAAAAAAATAATTTTGTGAGTATTTAGAAAAAATGTGCTCTACTTAATTTATCATAAGTTGCTTATTTGTAGTAGTATTTTAACATTATAGTACTCAATAGGCGCAAAATTATATGCTCTGCCTTACATCTAATATAGCTTTTTTTCTTTAGAATGAACAATGAGTGACTTATTTACAAAAAACGCCAAAATGGCCCAAAATTTTGTGGTTTTTGTGGTTCCACATTTAACGCACATTAGGTAAAGAAGGACAAATTTCGAATTCATTCATTAAATGTCTAACCAAGTGAATAAAACACTATTTAGCTTTCCACCAATTATTTCCAGGCACAGCCTCTTTTTGAGCTAATTTTACTGGACTATAAGCAAAATAACAAAGACTGTGTTAATTGCAGGAGGGCTGGTGTGTCCAGCAGCCTAAGAAAACACCCAGCATCCGATCTGCAATGCCCAATCTATTTAAACAGACTGTCAGAGCAACGTAAAAATACCAACTATGGCCTTACAGACTAAAAATATTAAAATTTTATAAATAAATGTGGGTCAAAGAGTAGCAGCTACATTCTTAACCCAGAGTTTCATGCAGGAATATGATGTGCTCTGCGTGAAAAAATGTCAAGGGAATGGGACACTGGAAAAGAGTGGAATTCCCAGAAAGACAATCTAAAGTTAAAACTGTACTTAAAAATCACCACATGGAGGGTATTACTCTCAGCCAGTACAGTGATATGAATATATGCACCATCCAATTGGGTGAAGAGTTCTCCAACCTAATTATCTGCAACATCTATGTAGAACCTGACAAACCTCTTGCTGCAGTATTAAAGAAGCTAGACCACTTGCTTGCATCTACTACTGGAAAGCAATAAACTACACCCCAAATTATGCAGACCTAGAACAGAAAGCTGAACAATTTCAAGATATCGCCATTCAAGCCTGTAAAGCTTCTATTCCTCTGATGAAGCTACCCAATCCCAAAAGTAATATATGGTGGAACAATGACTTGGAAAAAAAACGTAGAAAAACAAATTACTTTAGAAAGACATACTAAAAAGCACAAGCTAAAGGCCCCTGCCCTGTACTTCAAACAAAATATAAAGACCAGAGACAAAAATACAAAGGCCTCATCCAAGAAGCTAAGATTGAAAATTGGAGATCCTACTGTTCCATAAACTCCAAAAAGGGACCCTTATAGCTTGCCATATAAAATCCTGGCAAGTAAAGCAAGAAAACGGGTGCCCCTGCAGACAAAAAGTAGAGGACCAAATCAGTACCAGGAAACGAAAGCAGATATTATAAAGGATTTACTCTCTGAATACTTCCCAGAGGATGTGGAAGAAAGGGAGACTAAAGAGCAAAAAGTATCCGTTCCAGAGTTAAATAGCCAACAGAAGTGGGGGATGACGATTTGTTCTCACTGGGAGAAATGGCAGCATTAGTCAAGACTCAGAAGATAAATAAAGCTCCTAGTCCAGATGGCTTACCTGTTGTGGCACTGAGATACCTCTTCAGGGCCAGTGGGAAACAATGGCTCCAGTTATTGAATGAATGTCTAAAAAGTCTCTTCCCAAAATGTTGAAAAATATCAGAAGTAGTCTGGATTGCCAAACCAGGCAGAAAGGGGTTTCGATCAATATGCTTACTCCCAGTAATTGCAAAGGTACTAGATAAGCTATTATCTAACTGACGTATGCATCACTTAGAGAAAGGTAAATACCTGTCGGATAACCAATTTGGTTTTTGGAGATCATCCAGTATGATTGATGCCATTGAAGTAGCACTAGAATATATGAATAAGTGTAAGAGCCAAAACAAACATTGCCTGCTGGTGTCTTTTGACATTAAAAATGCTTTTAATTCGGCATGTCACCCTGCAGTCCTTGACCAACTCTGCAAGTTTGGATGTCCTACCAACTTATACCAACTATGTGGTTCATTTCTGGATGACCGATGTGTCGCTTCACAGACGATTTATAAAGACACCAAAGTGGGATGCCCACAGGATTCATGCCTAGGTCCAGTCTTTTGGCTGGCCCTAATGGAGTCAGAGTTTGCTGTTATGGAAAACTTTCTTCAAGAAGAAGATCTGAAACAGGCTTTAGCAGATGATGCCATGGTGGGCCTGGCAGCAAAATCAGCAAAAAAGATCAAATACAAATGGAAAGGACTCTGGGATGTAAGCCTTAACTGGAGTAATGGAGTAAAAGTTACCTTTCATCCAGAAAAGATAGAGGCAATGTTTTGTGAAGCCCATACTGTTCAGCAAATACCCTTTATCCGCATAGGTAATATGGAGGTACTGGTAGCAAGGAAAATAAAGTACCTGGGACTTGTTCTAGACTCAAAACAAAACTGGATAGAACACATCAAATATATTCAGGGAAAAGCAGCAGGGATCGCAGCAAGACTATTTGCAGTAGCAGGGAAAACTTGGGGAATGTCCCCTCAGACCCTGAAATTAATTTATGAAAAGGCGATCCTGCCCATGATTTTGTATGGGGCTGAACTCTGGGGAGAAAGATCGGAAGACACAAGGCTGAAAAAACAATTGTCATCCATGCAAAGGCCATTCTTACTGGCAATTACAAGGACATATAGAACTACTCCAACCAGTGCTTTGCAAGTCTTTTGCCAGTGCCCACCTCTTCATTGTTTAGCAGAAGAGCGGCACCTAATCCACAAAGCAAAAGTTGGAAGAGGAGTTGGACAAGTCCCCACCAATCTCCTACCCCATCCAAACCACAGAATACCACTAGAAATTCAAGAAAATTATGTAGACCAACTACCGATTGCCACAATGGCTATCTACTCTGATGGATCAAAACATGGGGATTTAGTTGGCTCGGCATTTGCAGTATATCTGAATGGCAGACATGTGGTCTCTAGCCAAGTTCGACTGCTCAAACATGGCTTGGAGCTACAGGCAGAAGGGCTATTGCGGAGGCAGTAAAATGGACAACCCAACAGACTCCAGACCTGTTCGATTTCTTCATTTGATCGAATAGTATGGTGGCCCTGGAGAGAATAGCTCAGAGATAAAATGGAGACTTGGGAACATGTTAGACAGTCTTCAACTAAGGATAGTGTGATCAGACTAGGCCACATCCAAGCACACTCAGGAGTAAGGGCAAACTGTGAAGCCCATCAATTGGCTCAGAATGTTGGTAACCTCCAACCCAGGATGTGTCCCCACCCAACTCATAGAAACGAAGCTAAACTATAGACGACTAACCAAAGTCAACTAGATGTGCGAATGGCAAGATAGCAAAACAGGAAGGCAGACTTGGATCCTATTTGAAAACTTGCCAGAAAAACAGCTATGGGGCAAAACAGCACAAGTCATAACAGGACATGGCCCTTTTAACAGATACTTGAAAAAATTCAAGCTGGGAGAAGATTCAACTTGCCTATGCGGCGAAGAAGAGGATACCCTGAAGCATGTGGTATTTAACTGCCAACTTCCTCAACAATGTCACGCCCGAGCTCATCTGTTGGATGAAATCCAGGATCCAATAGAATCTTGGCCTTGTGATCTAAGGACTCTGGCCTAGCCAGGATGTATTAGCAGTTTTATCTCCTACTGCACCCAAGCAGTCCTGGATTATGACACCTATATAGAACCTACCCTTGCTGTCTAATGGCAAAACTATAGCTCGCCTTCCTTCTTAAGATAGACTTTGTCCAGGACGCCTTTGCTGGGGCAACTTTTGTCATGATACCTCGCCTTGACAAGTGCATTTTGTCCAGGCACAGCTTTATGTCTGGATGACTTTTACCTATTTTTTACTCTTTTATCCCATCTTTTAATCTTTCTGTACTTTTATTTTTTAGTCCCCAACTTTCGTTTTAACCACTTCCCTTCGGGTCTAATGCAGATGGATCCTGGGTAATTTAGACCAGTGGTGATGGTCTTTGGTATATGCCCCAGTAGTGATGGGTTCTGAGTGTTAACGTGCATTCACAATGTATCCTTCACAGAGCGTGATGATATTGGAGTCCCAACATGCTAGCATTTTTGCAAAATGGATTAGATGATAGTTAGTCTTTGTGGCAAACTGACCCTTCTCTGGGTGGGTGGGTTGGAGTAGCAACGGTGTAGAGAAGTGATGCTGTGGAGACCCGAAGGCTTTGCTAAGTGGGTTGTTGAGAGCATCTTTATCAGTCCCTATCTAGTCAAGCCCTAAGTAGTTCAGAGATATCTGGTTAATTAAGAGTTTTCTGATAAGCTAGATATCTTAGGTTCTCTTGGTGGTATTCTGCACTAAGTAGACCGGAAAGAACACCGTAAGCCCAAGGTTTACGTCACAAGGGGTTAGATAGGAAGCCTTGGTCTGAAATCCTTGGCAATGCAGTATTGGTTGCGACTTCTGGTTTTATATCATTAGATCAAAGCTCTTCCCTAACTCTTCATTACCCTCAAAGGAGGAAGTTGACTGCTAACAGTCAAATTTTTCTCTTGCAGGTATGGCAGGAGCAACAGGAGCAATCCCCTTCAGGGTGAAGCAAAGAAGAAAGACCACAAGACAATTGTTGAGGTTAAGAAAATCCTTGAGAGTTATTAGAAGATCTCCAGAAGACTTTCTGGGATGAAGTTGAAAGAAGTAAGTCAAAGAAACAGAAGCGTGATCCAGGTAATGGAAACAGCAGTGTGAATCTGGTGGTAAGTAGTGGGGAAAGTGAGGTGGAATTGGATGATGTCCAAGTAGTGGATGGGGAGGCACAGACTTCACTGTTTCAAATGCCAACTGAAAGAGTCATGGAAATTATGTTCGAAGAAGTGGAATGTATCAAAAAACCATGTAAAACGAAGAACAGGCAATAAGCTCTCCCCAACAGAGCAATGTTGTAAGGAGACTGGAGAGCCTTGACAATATTGTTAAGGTATTCTGTGTTATTCAAGGCCGGAACCAGGAAATGTCATTGGCAGCGGCCAAGAGAGTAGCCCAGCCTGAACTTCAGGTCCGGATGGCTTCCCAGTCATAGTCCTTAGATACCTTCTAAAGGCAGTAAGTCAGTGGTGGTTGTCATTGTTGAATGAGTGTTTTCCAAGGTGTTGGAAAGCAGCTGAGGCAGTATAGATAACAAAACCAGGAAGTAAAGGATATCGCTTCATCTGCCTCCTGCCAGTAATAGGAAAGATAATGGATAAGATGCTTTCATCAAGAATCATGTACCACATGGAAAAGGAAGCCACATCTCACCCAACTAGTATGGGTTCCGAAGTTCGCGCAGTACAGTGGATGCGATCGAACTGGCACTGGAGTTCATAAACAAGGGCAAGGAAAGGGATTGTACTGTCTCTTTGTCTCTTTCAACATAAAAAATGCATTTAATTCAGCATGGCACCTGGCAGTAATGGACCAACTGAGGAAGTTTAAAACTCCATACAATCTGTACTAACTGTGTGGCTCCTTTCTGAAGGATCGAAAGGTAATGTCACAGGGAGTGTCAAGAGTAACTAAAGTGGGGTGCCCTCAGGGCTCCTGCCTAGGGCCTGTCTTGTGGCTGGTTCTAATGGAGTCCTGGTTCACCAAAATTTCTGCTTTCTTAGATGAAGACAACCAGAAACAAGCTTTTGCTGATGATGCCCTGGTAGGGCTGGGTGGCAGATTAGCAAAAAAGATTGGACTCTGGTAAAAGATGGAGGGGACTCTGGAAAAAGATAGAAGGGACTCTGGAGGGTAAATGAAGAATGGAACATAGATGTGAAACTCACTTTCCATCCACAGAAGATAGAGTCCATCTTCTATGGGGCTCATACAATCCAACGTCCACCAGTTATAAAGATCAGGGATATTAATATTCTAGTAGCCAGGAAAATTAAATACCTCGGTCTTATAATGGACTCCAAACAGAATTGGTTGGAACACATCAAGTATGTGCAAGGTAAAGCAGTGGCTGTGTCTGCAAGACTGTTCACTATAGCTAGAAAGACATGGGGAATGGCAACACAAGTCTTGAAGCTTATATACAAAAGAGCAATCCTGCCAAAGATCTTGTACAGGGCAGAGATCTGGGATGCTCATTCAGATGACCAACAAGTGCAGAAGTGTCTGGCATCAATGCAGAGACCATACCTATTGGCCACCACAAGAACATATAGGACTGCACCCACAGGGGCCTTGCAGATCTTTAGTAACTGCCTCCCACTCAACCTCCTAGCAGAGGAGAAATACCTCTTGTGAAAGCTAAAAAAGAATAAAGGGGTCCAGGCAATTCCACTGGAGCGAATGCCTAAACCGAGCAAAAAAGTGCCACTTGCAATAAAGATGGATTGCCAGAACCAGATACCACCCTATACAATGGCTATCTATATGGATGGCTCAAAGTGTGGCTTGGATGTGGGATCAGCATTTGTAGCATTCCTGGGCTCCAGCCTTGTAGTGTCAGAAAAATTCTATCTGCCAGGATACTGTACAAACTACAAGCTGAGTCTAGGGCTATTTATGAAGCCCTTGAATGGATCCTAAAGCAGACTCCTGGACTATTTGACTACATGATCATATCTGACTGTATGGTGGAGCTACAGCGGATGGCAACTGGATACCAGTAGGACATGGACACACTGATGGTATGGAAGAAAATTGGGGCATCTCATGGTGGAGACAGTAAAATAAGTCTGGCATCAGTCCCAGCACATGCAGGCATTGAAGGAAACTGTATAGCCCATCAATTGGCACAGCATGTTAGAAATTTACATCCAGTGATGACCATCAAGGGATGTGAAGTTAGAGTATTGGCTAGCTCTTAAGCATAAATGGATCCAGGAGGGGGAAGGGAACCCAGTGGGTAGGCAAACATGGCAACTTTTTCATGAGCCCCCAAAAAGCAAATCTGGGATAAAATGGCACAGCTGATAACAGGGCATGGCCCCTTTAATGCATACTTGGCCAGATTTAGGCTGAAGGATATCCACCCAATATGTGGCTGTGGAGAAAGGGCTGACACCTTGAATCATGTGGTTTTTGAATGTTCTCTGCCACAAAGGATGCAAGCAAGGAATTTACTCTTAGAGGGCCTCCAAGAGGTTACGGAGGCATGGCCATGCAAACTGGAGATCTTGGTATCACCAGAGTGCATAGAGAAAGTCTTTTGCTTCTGTAAAGAAGGGGTGTTTAATTACGAAGAATAAAGTAAGAATAACTGGAATGGTAAGGTAACAGGTTAAACGAATCTAGACATATGGATTTTAAATTATTTTTTCAAGTAATTATACTAATATTTAGACATGTACTTTTGTACTTTTATTTATACAAGTAATTACTACTATTTATACATGTTCTTTTGTACTTTTATTTATACAAGTAATTACTACTATTTATACATGTACTTTTGTACTTTTATTTATACAAGTAATTACTAATATTTATACATGTACTTTTATTATACACGCTACTAATACTAATAGCTTGGGAATACCATCTTTTATGGTTGGAAGATGTGTCTAGAGAGTGTTGTGACGACGGTTGGATTACCTTTGGGTTGTTTAATCTATGTAACTTCTTTATTTCTAGTAGGACAATGATGAAATATGTGCACCTCTTATGGACAGTTAGAGCATGATGACAATAAAGAACTATTACTTGCCACTCTGTGGCTAAAACTTGCATTATTCATTTGGCTGAAGATAGGCAATGATACAGGTCTTTAAAAGGGCATGCTGAGCCAGTCCCATGGCCATTTCCCGAGGTTTTGTGCTAGTGTAGAAAAGGGATGCTAAAGGGCCCTGAAGGCATGGCTAGGCGAGGCAGAGAGCGTTTTTACCTGTGAAAATCTTGTTAACCCTTCTGTCTACAACAAGGTCTGGAGAGGAATTTTGCTTATAAAAATGCGTTCAAATTAAAAACTACATTAG
>JAQGAZ010003435.1:0-11788 GCA_034692225.1 Polydesmus complanatus
GTGTTTTGAGAAGAAGATTGGGGAGATGTGTTTTGAAGGGACGATTGGGGTGAATCGGCTGGAGATGTGTTTTGAGAAGAAGATTGGGGAGATGTGTTTTGAAGGGACGATTGGGGTGAATCGGCTGGAGATGTGTTTTGAGAGGAAGATTGGGGAGATGTGTTTTGAGGGGACGATTGGGGTGAATTGGCTGGAGATGTGTTTTGAGAGGTTGATTGAGGTAAATCAGCTGGAGATGTATTTTGAGATAAAAATTGGGAAGATGTGTTTTGAGGGGCCGATTGGGGTGAATCGGCTGGTGATGTGTTTTGAGAGGAAGATTGGGAAGTATCAGTTGGAGAGGTGTGTTGAGACGAAAATTGAGGAGATGTGTTTTGAGAGGAAGATTGGGGTAATGAAGCGGGAGAAAGAAACTCTGGAGACGAAACACCTCCAATAGTAGCATGAGATGTAGCTGGTGAGAAAGTGGAATGGGGCGAGTCTTGTGGTGAAGTTTCATAAGGGGAAAAATCATACG
Organism: Polydesmus complanatus; assembly: GCA_034692225.1. NCBI lineage: Eukaryota > Metazoa > Arthropoda > Diplopoda > Polydesmida > Polydesmidae > Polydesmus > Polydesmus complanatus. The sequence goes on from JAQGAZ010003435.1 coordinate 518, forward strand.
GTGAATTAAAAATGGTAGGAGTATTGAAATTAGAAGGTGCATTGGTGGAAATATCTTGCACTAAATTGGGTTGGGAAGAAGGATTTTGATTGTTTATACCTTGAGGTAAAATCGCAAGGGATGGTTGAAAAAGCCTAAACTGCGTGGTGTTAACTATAAAAATTAAATTAAATTTTTGTTAACAATAGTCCAGTCAAATTAGATGACGATCAAATTGCATAACACTACTTTTATGAGAAATTACGTCCTCTATAACTTTCATTATAGTTGTTATTAGCGTACGGTGCTTAGTAGCCGAGTTATTAGCGGAAAACTGATATTGGTGACCTTTAACCTTCGACCATGCACCCTTACTAGACGCGCCCTCAACCTTCTTTAACATAGCGCTTTTTTGAGTAAATTTTTTTTTACAGTGCGTCATAGAAATGACGAAAGAGTATGTATAAAAAGACCTTTTCGCAGTCTGGTTAACATGCATTTACTGCATTATCATTAGAAGTGTATTTATTTCCGAAAATTTAGTAAGTGTATTATTTTTAAAGCGCATTTTTTATAATACACTTTATAATTTGTCAATTACGTTGTTCAAGTTAAATAAAATGGTTATTTTTGATAGTGCATTTAATTACCAAGAGAATTAAAAAAAATGTAAATTTTCATTTTTTGGTTAAAGTTTTGTTTAAAAATTATTGTACTAATATAAGCTAAAAAAATGTAATAATTTTTAAACTTTTTTAGAATATTTATTTAATTATTTATCGTTTAATATTTAAATACAGTATGTTAAATTTTTAAGTGTTTGGATTTGTAATAATATTATTGACAAAATATAGTGTAGGCTACATAATTACAGTATACCGGGTGTCCGAAATGTTAATACAGTATACAACTTCCATCGGTTATGAAAAAAAAAAAAAAAAAACTAGAAAAGATAAATTTACAGAGAAACTCTGTATAAAAATAATTTTTTAGTTCCATCGATAAATATAAAAAAAAAATCAAATTTTAAAAAGTTTGTTTTGACAACTCATTTCAATTGTACTATCCTGTGATATCAATATAATAAGTTATAATAACAATTTAAAAATAATGTAACTAGTAAAACATTGCTGCGGACATTCGAAATGTTTTTTTAGTCAAACTTTGTGTGTCTTATTTGGTTTCTAAAAGCCGTTCAATACGCTCAGATGCATCAACCGCATTCATTTGAAAGCATAGCAAGTGTTCAAACTTGCATCATTTTACACGCACATAATAATTATCTTAAAAATGCATAATGTTGAAATATAATTGATTTTGGAACAATTTACTAAAAAATTCTATTTATTTATTTATGTTTTTTTTTTTTGAAAAAAAATAATACATACCGGTATTTTTAAAATTTTATAAAATAATTTTAACATGGAAAATTGTATTTCTGAAAAACGTCCATTTTTGAATTTACTTTTTTATACCGTATTTTTTAAATTTACCAAAAAAAAAATTATTTTTTAACAGAAAAAACTTTCTAAGTTTCTCTGTGAAATGACACTATTTTTAAGTTTTTATCTTTTCTAGTTTTTTTTTTTTTAATATTCGATGGAAGTTGTAACATTTCGGACATCCGGTATATGTTTTCTAATTAATTAAATTTTTAATTATAAATCATCTACAGTATAATAATACCTGGTAAATACAACAAATTTTTACATGTAAATAATTTGATCATTAAATTATACATTTACATGTAATAAGTTTCTAAATTATTTAATTTGAAAATTTACTGTAATTTTATTTAAAAAAATATATTTTGTTACTTAAAATAAAAATAATACGGAGTAATTGTTACGGAGTAATTATTTCAAGTACCGTAATAATGTTCATTTTAACATGGAAATCATAGGCCATACAAGCTTTCTAACCATACTCTGACATCAGCCAAGTAAGAACCTGTTTGTCACAAAACTAGCAAAAGAAGGCGTGTCTAGTAAGAGTGCATGGTCGAAGCCTTTGACCCTTTAAAATTTGGACACGCAACCAAAAATTTTTTCTAGACTTTTTAGGCTCTATTTACAACGTCGAAATAAAGTTGTGTGCAAAAATCTAGCTTCTTATAAATTATTCCGAGCGCCAACCCTAATTTGACTGGACGAATAAAATATTGTCACGAGACTTACCTGCGACTGAATGCGCCCGTGAAGAAATCACTGATAAAACGATGCAAAAAACAAAATATTTTTCCATTTTTTAACTTTATGTAAAAAAAAAATTTGATTGTGCGCTTTTACAAAGTCAAAACCTACTGAAGATAAAAGAAACTGAGACTGAAAGTTGTTTAGAAATAGAACGAGGTGTTATAAAAAAAAAGAGATGGGGGTAGTTTATCCACCTTCACGAAGTTTCCACCAATGGCTAGCAATCTAGATCCATCAAAGTCAACAATACAGGTTGTAGGGGGGCCTACATGTACTGGAAATTTTCATAATAAATCTAGATTGACCTTCTTCAAACTAGAATTTTCAAACCGTGAAAATTTAAAATTTTAATTTGGAGTTAATAGAAAGGTTTCAACCGAAACGGTGATGCAAGCACCAATAAACAATAGAATGGGAGGCAATTTTACTCGGAATTTATCAAAACTCATTAGAAACTTAATTTTATAGAACGGGTTGTAGCAAATTGAAATTAAACCATGATTTATTATTATTACAAAAATTGAGTAAATATCCGTAATTATAATCTATTAATTTCCTTTAAATTACAACATGCATTTTCAAGTTCATGAAATCGTCTTTAGATAATTATGAGTTTTGATTTTGATAAATTTGAAGCATTTAAAAATTTAATTAAACGACTATAATTGTTAATAAGTACCCTGTAAATTCGATAGAATTAACGCTTTAATTCAGGCAGGCACTATCTTAATTCAAAAACATGTTGAAAATTTAATTAAATTTTTTTTTATTAAAATTAATAATATTTTGCTAAGAAAATTACAAAGTAAAACTTTTAATTAATGAAATATTTAAAAGAATATTTCTTATATTATATATATTATTAATAAATAGCATAAAAATAAATGACATTTGTAAATGTAATTTCAATTTCACAACCACAATTTCCACCTCACATACAATTGCAGCGCCAACCATTATTAAAGGTCATTCGATAAAAAGAATAATAATAATAAAAAAACTTTTTTTACGTACTCGATTTAGCTTCATTCTTGCAATAACTTCGCTCCGTTAATTCCGTGAAGTGAAACTCGTTGAGGGCGCACTAAAAGGCCATGACCAGGTTTGCATGTAAAATATCGTTTCCCTCGAACTGAACCATCGTGTTTTCCCTGAGGGCTGCTCAGCTCTACTCCCACCCACGTTCCATCTGTAAAATCCACGTCGCCAACATACCGGACAACTCCTACAAGATTAGTTAATAACACCTTTGTAAATAAAATGAACGCAAACTTTTCACCATCACCAATGTCAAATGTCAATATTGGGCGTATAAGTTACTACGAAATTTTTGGATTAAAATAAAAAATATCAAATACTGTATCTAAAACAATATTTCCCAAAACAATAATACCAGCAAATAAAACTAACGAATTACTTTCAACATAAATGTTTTTAATTTTATGCTAATAAAGTTAAAGAAAATAAATATTTTACTTTACCTAATTGATTATGCACTAAAACTTTGACTCCGACATTTAATCTTGGACCAGGGCTACTATTTAAAGATGGAGACCAACTATTACTCATATTATTTGACAACCAACCTTGACCATTTCTCGGACTAAAAATAATTACGGCATATTTTACAAGAAACCATTAAAAAAAATTGAATGGCACCTTCTGTTCGGTTGAGTTATCCTTAGGGACATTCTTAGTGGCATTCTCTTGAATGCAGTTTGATTATCGTTTGGCGAAAAATCAGGCAAACTAGACAAATTATCTGCACTGTATGTCAATAGGTGACTCAATTTGTTTGGAAGAGCAAATACACCATATTTTGCTTGACAGATAAAATATCTGTGTCCATCCACCGAACCGTCATTTTTTCCATTTCCTTGATCTAATTCAATTCCGTACCAGTTACCTAAAATTAATAAATTATTAAACAACTGTATTTAATAAAAAGTAATCCAATGAATTAACCTGGAGCAAATTTTGTTGTCCCAAAATATCGCACTGTTCCTCTTCGTTTTCCATTTACTAAAACCCTTTCACCTAATTCAAAACTATTTTTATAGTTATGTTCACCATCTCCCATTGGTCGACTGGAGAACGATAAACCTAAATATTATAACAAACAATAGATAAAATCAAATTTAAATTTTCCATTTTTTTTATTTCCATTTACCCGATTCAATTTTTGAAGTTATTTTGGAAAAATCGAGTTTGGAATGTTTGTAAAGAAGATTAACTTTAGGCGAAGAAATTTTTCTTGAAGGTGAAGGGCTTACACTCCCACTACTCATATATTTGGAAATTTTGTTTACAGGTACAAATAGTCCCTTGTTTGGAGCACATCGAAAGTATACCACCCCGTTGACTGAGCCATCGTTCTTTCCTTCAAAGCAATCTAATTCGACTCCTACCCAAAGACCCATAGCAAATTCGGTAGTCCCACAAAAACGTAAATACCCTGGCTAAAAATCATATCAAAGTTTACATTAAAAAAAAAATGTATTAAAAATAAAAAATTCTAACTAACTTTAGTTCTATTTATTAAAACTCTACTTCCATAAGTTAGTCCCATAGAACGAAGAAGGGCTCGTCCCGAGACTGGTTCGAGCAATGAAGGCAAACGCATGCTGCAAGGCGACAGATGTCCAGAAGAAGAAGCCGAATTGAATAAAAATTTTGTTTCCTTCACAATATCTCTAACGTGAGGTAAAGAAGCAAATTCTTCGTCATTCGGAATGCATTCTAAGTAAAATTTGAATGCCTTTTTAGTTCGATATTCGGAAATGATTTTCCATAAAGCATACCCATTGGTGTTCTTCCTAATGAATCTCTAATATTTAACTTTGCCCCAAACTGAATAAGTGCTCGAGCACTTTCCAAACATAAATTTCCAGCAGCAATGTGAAGCGCAGTCCCATTATTATATTCGGCACATGTAGAATTAATATCTATAAGAATAAAATTTAATGAAAAAATTGTAATGAGATAATATTTTACAATTTACATGATTGAATTCACCTATATTATTATCGTGAGAATTTAAAAGCAAGTGAATAATGGGTGCTGCGTCGAAGTAAGCTGCATAATGTAACGAGGTCATCTGAGTCCATTTGCACTTAGAATTTACATCGGCTCCTTTAGACAAAAGTAGTTGCACAGTTTTCGAGGCTAACTCTGAATCACCAACTCCACTTGCTCCGGCTTTACACGCAAAATGAAGCAATGTCATATCGGTCAACCCGTCTCGATCATTTACGTGGGCTCCTCGATCCAATACCTACGTGATTTTTAAATTTAATTTTGTAAAAAAATTAATTAATGCAAAACACAATACCATAGTTACAATACTATCAATAATAAAAAAAAAATTAAATTTAAAACATAAAATTAATGACCTGTTAGAAACATTATTTTAAAATACATGTACAGTAATAAATTATTATTAAAAATCAAATACTGTAATTGTTAAATATTAAAAAAGAACATCATTACTTTTTGATTGGTTTTATTTTTCAATAAAGCCTGAAAGTTTTGAAATCTCAAAATCAGGAACCTATAGAAATCCCTTCACAAGAGTCCTTAACTGTAATACAATTTTAAATTGTTTAAATGTAACTGACTCTTTTATAAAGTAGAATCTCACAAGTAATAAAATAAAATCGTTAATGACAGGAGGTGAATTACTAAAGCATTATAAAAAATTATAAAATCTCGTAGAAATATCTTTTGCTCACCTGTTGCACGAGTCCTTCGATATTTCTCTGCGTTTGAGGCACCCATTGGCGTAAGCAAGCAAATATTTGTGCAATGCTCGTGTCCACATGATTTAAAATCTCTCTACACCCAGGGCAACTTGGATCAAAAAATTCGAGGTCTAATTGCTGGCAGTTAGCGCAGAGAGGAGCGTCGACGGGCGGGTGGGTCACGGGTTCGGCTCGGGCTGCAAGTGGAGTTCCTCGGATGACCACCTCGCTGCCTGATGAATTCAAGTCCCCAACCAAATCGCCATTCATTTCCTTCAATTAAAAATAAACTTATGAAATCAAAAATAATAAAAACATTGAATATCCTAGGAATAGGCAGAGGTGACATTGCTTATGGTCACACATGACTTAATGCAATAAAGTAAAATGCAATTTACGGATATGCAAGTTAGCCATACTCACCGCGTTTAAAACGTAATTAAAATTGCAGAACTTTTAAGGGTATTAATTTCTCTATTGCTAATAATATATTAATTATACTGTAACATAATACTAGTACACAAAATCAAAATATTTACCGTGAATGAAACCAAAAGACAAAACACACACGAAGTTTCAGCGCTCGAATGAGGGTACTACAAAAAGGCAAACGAGGCAAACGATACTATCGAACTATGACGTATAAGCAAAATTTTTTTTTTTTTACGCTTAGCTTGTGACGTGTAAGGGTAGGCCGTTTGCCTGTCTAAGCCATTTGCAATTCTACTAAAGGGCAAACGAAAATCTTTACTTGCTGAAAATGCATCAAAACACATTTATCTTCTGCTCAACTTATCAAATGATATTAATTTTAGTGATGCCACATACAATTTCCAATTTAAACAATTTTTTAAAGAATAACATTTGACTTTAAAAGAGACTCACCATTTCCCATAGGCTTTACCCTGCAAAGTAAACCATAACAAAAGTTGTTAAAGTTATAACTTATAACTTGCAGCTGTTTGCAAGTAATATTTAATTTAAAACTGAAAAAATAAAGAGAAATTTATAACTTGCGCGTAAGTTCTAATATTTTAATATATTTTTGTCAAATAAAAACTAGGTTTTCTAATTTGCAGTTTGAAGCCTATGGGAAATTTCATGTTACCTGTAAAGTCGAGTTTAGTAATTAAAATAACTGTTTGCAAATGATTTTATGGATGGATTTTCATAGAAATGAAATTAGTTTCATTGAGTTTTTAGCAAGTAAAAAGCTTCGTTTGAATTTTAGTAAAATTGCAAATGGCTTAGACAGGCAAACGGCCTACCCAAACATGTCACATCCGTTTACGGTTTGCCGTTTGCACGACTAAGCTGCCGTTTTCGATAGTATCGTTTGCCCCGTTTGCCTTTTAGTAGAATCCCAGCACAAGCACACAGTAGCTGAGCGGCATAACGTCCAAACATGAATGAACATGTTTTGAGTCGCCTTGGATGAAAGGATGTAAGGGTGCATGGTCGAAGGATGAATCTGTCTGCTCAACGACATCATCCCTTTTAATAACAATCGACCAATGAGTTCGCTCACCTCTTTTCAATCAACAATCTCCGCCTTCTGGTGCCTATTTACAGCGGACTTAATGAACGCTTCATTCCATTGCTCTCACGTAAAATGATGATCTCTCTTTTCAATGATTGGCAATGGATGGCGACGTTCACAAAGCCAGCCATCAATAAATTCACTAGTACTCTGTGACTGTGAAAGCTGCCGATCAGCAAGGGCCACTCACACATGATGGAACTCGATTCTAATGATCAAAATAATAATATCTTTATACTAGCGATAAAATTAATTTATACTCCTTATCTCAATTTTCTTGAATAAAAAAATTAAATTTTTTTTTTACATTGTATAGGTTATGAAATTTTTGTAAATATTTTTCGTTCGTTAAAATCTATTCAATTCAATTAATTTTTTTGATAGGCTGCTTACATTATTTAAAGTTTTTGCTTTAACTTTAAAAGAAAATCACATTACCAGAACGTTAAATCGCTGACATTTAATTTCAATCAATATTCTCAACTGAAGTGGTCGGCACTCTGAATAAAAAAAAAAACAATGTGGATTACTCCACTAATTGTTCTTCTCTACGAATATAATTATAATTTACGAAAAAATAAAAAATATATGTAATATTAACAAGATTTATTTACACACTTGCGAATCAAAATTATTGCTTCGTAATACTTTTTATGTTACATTTCCTTGTTCTTCATTGGAGACTATTTTTTCTTGATCTTCGTCCAAGGTGATTTTGTTTTCTAATTTGGCTTTAATATTGAGCAGAACTTGCACTTCTTCCATCGGAGCCATCGTGCGAATCTCTTTCTCCGTCATCAACGCACTCAACTCTTCCACGTCTTCCGGCAACAACTCCACCGCGTCCAAAAACAAAATCTTTTAAAACAAAATAGAAAGAACGGATGAAACAAAATCTCTAAAACTACTTATTAAAGCTATAATTATGTAGCCTACAACTCAAAACTCATCAACTAAGACCTTCAAATCTAATAAAATTAATATTCAAAACTTATCCTATAATATTGCCGGTAAGCTACAAAACTAAAAGCTGGAAAGCAGTCCCTATAAAATGTTAAAATGAGCTCTCGCGCTCTTCTGAAGCTTACTTTTGCCCAGGGACAGTGCTTGAAAGCTCGGTAGACCACAGTTTTGCACTTCATATATTGCCCTTGGACAGCCTACAAAAAAAATATTACAAAACAAAATCTCGTATTTTCAAGTTGAGGCAGAAAAGTAATGCAAGTGTTTTAATACAACTTTGTATTTATTGCAAAGGTTCGAACCAAATGCTAAGTGGATTTCTAATAATGGTAATACCGAAAATAACCATTCTGGAAATTCATGCACATTTGCTCGTAATACTTGCAAAGAGTAATTAGAAAAGTCGCATTTCTTTTATACCACACCTCGTTTACAAACCAAAAGCTGAAATGTTTTTACCTCGAAGTGTAGGTAGAGTCTCCATAGGACGACGCTGTGTTTGAGGTTAAGGTGTCTGAGAATAGTCTCGAAGAGAGCTCTCAAGCGATGGCCGATCCCTCCGCTCTCGTACACCTCGATCCCATTAGCTCGTTGAGCCTCGACCATGTTTCTGGCTCGTTCCAGTTCACCTAAGAGAGCGAACAGAGCCGATACCAAGTTCGCCTCCTTACAACTCTCCTTCAGCAGGCTTCCATAGTGCCTTCTGAGGGTGCGCGATAAATACGAGCCAGCTTCGGTGTCCAGGAACAGGTGATTAAATGCTGGAGAAAATGGAAAGAGGCGCAGGGCTCCACTCACTGCTTCCTTCAGCCGTTTGAAAGATGAGGCGGGCTCTCGCTCGCTATAGGCCACCAACACACGAATCCGGGTCGAGTACAAACTCTCCAACACCTTATTAAAACTCCTATATCGTAAATTGAAAAAGAAAAAGATCAATAAAAATATTTTATACAACTATGAATTTCGGCCAAAATCATAATAATAATTATTACTATTAATGCTGAAAATATTTCATAATAAAAATTAATGCAAATCCAGCACTTAAACCACAGTATTATTACCTTACGAGTTCCTCACTCCGAGTCGTCTTCATCTCTTCTTCCACTCCCCTCAAGGCCTTGCTCAAAACAGCTTCCGCCTCCTTAACTCCTCCTCGCATATACCCATACACGGCTAAGCACGTGAACAGCGCCGCCTGCACTTCCAACGGCACTTCTTCGGTATCCGGATTCCTCACTAACCTCCAGTCCTCATCGAACCCTGACAAAACTCCTCCCTTCGCCATCCGCAACACTTTAGAACTTAAATTACCCTTCAAAAATGTCTCTAAAGTTCCCTTCAGTTCCAAACTCAAATCATTAGTTTCCAGGCAGAAGAGAGCGTACTCGGCGTATGCTGCACACACCCCATCCTTCATCTGAATTTCGGGGTTCTGTTGGGTGGTAGTCAAGAGTCGGAATACTCCATTAGCCTGCTCGACGGAAGCGAATTCTAGCAGGAACTGCGCATACTGGGTGAGCAGGAGGTAGTCATTCCGGTTCTCTTCAGAACCTAATAACCATTTCATGAACTTTTTCACTTCTTTCATCTTACTTTGCATCTCCTTGGCACCTCCTTTGCATCCTCGCAACTCCTTCATCTTATGCCTCATCCATACCAGGGTCAAGGACCTTCTTTCGATGCCCTGGAATAAGCCCAAAGCGCCCCGGAACACACGATCTATTACCTCAAAGTCGAGAGTTTGTTTGCGGGGAAAAGCCGGCTGCAGAGGAATGGAGTTGGTGCAGCGCTCCTGTTGGTAGAAACGCCATGAGAAGCGACGACGCCCCAACTCCACGTCGCTGAGGTAGGCGTACCACTCACCTTTGACGTAATCAGCTTCCAGTTCCACTCCGAAAAGAGAGAGGAAGCGGAGAACAAGGAGCAGGTGGTTGGTAGTGCGGCGAAGGGTAAAGAGAGTGGGTGCGACGTCATCCAGAAGAACGTCTCGTTCTGGGTCTTCCTCGCTTTCACCTGGGAACCTGTTGTCGCGCATTCGCAGTCGTTCGAGTCGTAGCCAGTTGCGCCACAACAGTTCGGAGCTCTTTAAGGCAGCGTCCTCTTCTTCCTCATTCCGTTCTAAAAATTACAAACACATACTAATTTAACACTAATAAACAGCGCAGTAGGCAATATCATGAGATTCCACACTAGAACACGTGTAATCTCCGATTCTAAAATTATTATAACGCTTATACCGCTTTGGTTGTGGATTTGGGAATGATCCAAGTGTCGCTCCTTCATCACGTTAGCCCATCCAGTGGCGTTGGGCTGACCAAAGCGAGGAAGCCCGCTGTCCCAGAAAGGCTCAAAGAAGGCTAACTTATCCTGGAGGGAGGCGTTGGAGTTTGGGGAAAAGTTGTCGGGAGCGAACAGATTGAACTCGATGAGCGCTTGGTAGTTGGCTACAGCCCTCTCTTGATGTCCGCTGCCCATCAGCACCGAACAGTAATTGAAGAACACGCCTAAAAACACGTCAAAAATATTTCGTTTCGTTTACAAATTCGAAACAAAACCCATAACAAAGCTCTTCTGGAGATAATAATTATTTTGAAACTTACTAAGGACTTGTTCTTCCATGTTGGGTGGAGCTGGATGCGACTGCAGAACTCCTTCCAAGACTTTGTTAAAAGTAGCAAAACATTTTCCTGCCAAACGCACGAACTTACTAACCGTAAAATTCGAGAACTTAGTCTGAAAAAAAAATAGATATTGTTGGTGCAGAGCGACGTCGTTCGGATGCAAAAACAACAGCTGTTTCCACTCTTTAGCCAAACGTTCGCTCTCCCACACTTCCTTACACAGTTCCAGCTTA
>JAQGAZ010003436.1:0-11787 GCA_034692225.1 Polydesmus complanatus
CATTAGCAGAATTTTGATATTGGCCATAATTTAGATGAAAAATCGATAAGATACAGACTTTTCTTCCACCCTGTATACTGACAGTAATAATAATAACTGATTTATAAGTTTTGGGCCTGACCCTTCCATTTTGGGACCTGGAGGGATGTTAACCACTTGTGCCTGTGATATAATAGCTAAGCAGACAAATGTCCAGCTGAATGGTGCCATCTTCATCTTCAATGTAGAGAACTACTACTCCTGGATGTTTTGGAGAACTTTTTGGCCTTCACTAGTAAGGGATATGCTTAACTCATTTCTGGTAACAAATTTGCAAAACCTTCTTAGATGTCAAGTTCCATGAACCTTCTAATTAAAAAAGTATTGTCTGCCCCTTAAAGTGCAGATGGTGGTTTTGGTCAATGCTCCACCCATGACTTATGCTGCGTTTAATTTTGTTCGCTCTTTGCTACCAAAAGTATACAAAAACAAGGTTTATCATTATTATTTTAAATAACTGACATTTATAATAACATGTTTTTGTTAATTGAATGTATGCCGTAAGATAGTTAAAGATCTGTAGAAGTTGGAAGGACATCGGTCAATTCATTCCTGTAGAGATGCTTCCATTCGAGTATGGAGGTCAAGCAGGACCTGTGAAAGACCATGAAGGTTTCTTTTTCTTTCTAAATTATTGTTTATGAATACTGCACAGGTAGTAAGTAGTTTCATAATCATTTGATTTATTTTAAGATGAATCCATTGAAAAATTTCTGGTTATGAATGATTACATCCTAGATGACAACAAATATGGCTTCCGCAAACCCTAGGTCCTTTAAAATTCTCTTTGGATCTCTTAAATGAGACCAGAGTTCACTTTGAATCTCTTAAATAAGACCAATTTTCACTTTGAATCTATTAAATAAAACCAGTTTTCACTTTGAATCTATTAAATAAAACCAGTTTTCACTTTGAATCTCCTAAATGAGACCTAGTTCTCACTTTGCGCATCTCTTAAAATAACGATAGATTTAACTTTGAATCTTCTTTTTCAATGTGATTTGGAAATGAGCGCATGTGTTTATATTATACTATGTGTTATATCTTTGAAAGGTTTGTTTAAAAAAAATTGTATAGTAACTTACTATTTAATTAATTACTCTTAATTATAACTAGATCTAATTCAATCAAATTATAGTATTCAATATTGTTATTCTTTAGTTAAAAAATTATTATCGTCATAGGTGCAAACTTGAATAAAAAAAAAGACAGTAAGTTCAAGCACAGCTGATGTCATCATTCTCATTACTGTACTGTTGTTTTTATAAAATTAGAGATTTACTGCCCCTTCATAAAACCGCATTCACTGGTCAAGAAAAAACTGATTTCAAAAATTGAGGTCAAAATTTGTATCTAAAACGCCGAATTGAGGTAAAATTTCCAATTGAAAACGCAAAATCGAGGTAAAAATTAGCATCTAAAATGTTAAATCGAGGTAAAAATTTTCATCTGAAACGATAAATCGAGTTAAAAATTCGTATTTAAAACGATAAATCGAGGTAAAAGTAAGCATCTAAAATGAAGTAAAAATTTGCATCTGACACGATAAATCGAGTTAAAAATTGGTATAAACGATAAATCGAAGTAAAAATTTGAATTGAAAACAATTAATCGAGTTAAAAATTTGTATTTAAAACAATAAATCGAGGAAAAAATTTGAATTGAAAACAATAAATCGAGGTAAAAATTTGTATCTAAAACGCCAAATCGAGGTCAAAATTTGAACTGAAAACGCTAAATCGAGTTAAAAATTCGTATTTAAAACGATAAATCGAGGTAAAAGTTAGCATCTAAAATGTTAAATCGAAGTAAGAATTTGAATCTGAAACGATAAATCGATGTAAGAGGCTAGAGCGCCATCTAGGTTATACATTAACGAAAGTAGATTAAAATTGTCCTTAAACTAGATTAAAAATTTGTTTAAACAGCAATAAGCCCTCGCGCAAATTAAGTTTTAGAAAGTCAGCAATCTTCCAAATCAAGTTTTAAGATGTAAAAACTCGCGCAAATAAAGTGTTCAAACCTATACACTCGCTTAAATTAAGTTTCATAATGTAAACAATCGCTTAAGTTTAAGTTTTACTTTGCTTTTAATTAATGCCCCGTTTACTTTTTCCCAGATACCGGAAGAAGAACCAAATGAAACCGGAAGCGGGGCGAGTGGGCTATCGCGTGTCCACCCTCGAGGATGACCAGTCCAACCTGGACCTCATCACCGCCCGAAGGACCGATTAGCAGCCGCAGCTAAAAAGGGCTCATAATCGAAAAGAGCCGAACAATTTTATAAATCTGCGCATGCGCGTATTATTTAAATATTGACATTTTTATAAACCTCATTTCAATTTCGTTCTCAAATAGTGTGAATTTCGTAAACACAAAAGAATTTGATTTTGACTAAAAATCCGCTTAAAAAAATAAACGATTTTTGAAAAATTAAAAAAAAAAATGTTAAAATATTTGCATTGAAAACGATTAATGAAGGAAAACAATAATTACATTAAAAACTCAAAATTAAAAATAAAATTTGATTGAAAACGTAAAATCGAGGTAAAATCTTGCACGGAAAATGTAAAATCGAGGTAAAATCTTGCATTGAAAACGATTAATTGAAGAAAATATTTTCATTGAATACGCAAAATTGAGAAAAAGTTAGCATTGAAAACGAAAAATTGAGGTAAAATTTCGCATTTAAAACGGTTAATCAAGGTAAAAATTCGCCTTAAAAACGATTAAATGAGGTAAAATATTTACGTTGAAAACGATTAATCGAGGTAAATTTTTGCATTAAAAACTATTAATCGAGGTAAAACTTCACATTAAAACCGTAGAATCGAAGTAAAATGTTGCATTAAAAGCAATTAAAACTTTTCATTCAAAACGCAAAATCGAGGTAAATATTTACATTAAAAACGCAAAATCGAAGAAAACATTTGCATTAAAAACGCAAAATCGAGGTAAAATCGTGCATTGAAAACTTTTAATAAAAATAAAAATAAATAAATAACTTCCGGCTGTCGTTAAATAAGTACAACGGTGACGTCACGCAGTATACCAATAATTTTTCAGGGAAATTGAGAAACCTCGCAGATCGCGTGGTCACGTGCACCGGAAGCGCCCTACTTAACCACTTCCTGTTTACTGAATTTTAGTAACAAACAACATTCGAACGTTTCGTGCGCCATCAAACAGTAAGAAAAAAAGATTCAATTCTGTGCTCGAAATATGGATTCAATTTGGGACCTAGAACACAGCGACGTCCCTTTCCATGACGCCCTTTGGCCAATGGAGGATGACGTCACTACTGCATATCCGCCCTCCCGGCTGACTGGTTCCATCAAACTGGTTTAAACTTTCCTCAAACTAGTTTAAACTTTCTTAAACTGTTTTCAGATACCTGAAGCGAGATGAAATGAAAGCGGAAGAGGGGCGAGTGGGCGTCACCAACGACGACGATCACTCTACGGAAGCCGAATTAGGAGGACTAGAAGATCAAATGAGCCTGCATGATTACTTAAAACTGCGCATGCGCAAACTATTCATAATTTTTTCCGCTTGTAAACCTCATTTTAAATTTATACTCAAATCTCGTCAATTTCGTAATACCGAAAACCCTTGATTTTAAATAAACATTCGTTGTATCGAAGTATTCGTTATACTGACAATTTCGTTATACTGTACTGAGAAAAAGATTTTTAAAAAATAATAATTCTGTAGAACGATTTTCTTACAAATTGAGCGATCTTCTTAAAAATAATCGATTTTCTTAAAATGAACGATTTTCTTAAAAATGAACGATTTTCTTAAAATGAACGATTTTTTTTCATATTGAAAAAAATTAAATGAGAAAAAAACTCGCAGGGAAAACGCAAAATCGAGGTAAGGTCTCGCATTGAAAACAATTAAATGAGAAAAAAACTCGCATGGAAAACGCAAAATCAAGGTAAAGTCTCGCATTGAAAACAATTAAATAAAAAAAATAATGCATGGAAAACGCAAAATCGAGGTAAAGTCTCGCATTGAAAACGATTAATTGATAAAAAAAAAATTTGCATTGAAAACGCAAAATCGAGGTTAAGTCTCGCATTGAAAACGTTTAAAAAAAAAAAAAATTGCATGGAAAACGCAAAATCGAGGTAAACTCTCGCATTGAAAACGTTTAAATGAGAAAAAAATTTACATTGAAAACGCAAAATTGAGGTAAAATCAGCATTGAAAACGACTAAACGAACGATTTTTAATGAACGATTTTCTTACATATAGAGAAAAATTTACTTGAAAAAGAACTTCGCTTTATCGAGAATTTTGTTATAAAAAAAAAATTGTCACCAACAAAATAAAATTAATTAAAAAAAAATTGCCTACCTTTTATTTTAATTAACCCGTTCCGTAGCGAAAACTCAAATGACGTCAGGCAAATTAAACGAGCGATGACGTCAAACTCGTCATTCCGCCGGACAAGAAATCCCGTTGACTCCTCCTCCTCCGCGGAAAACAAGTCCGTGAAGAAGCTTTGGCTGCCGCCAACGCTGTAGTCAACGCCGCAGCACCCGTCATTACATTCCCGTGAAACATAACACATCCCCCGTCGCTAGAAACACCGCCTTTTCGGTCAAACCACATACACGACTTCCGCCCGACTTACGGAGTGTCATTAAATAGCATTATAGGAAGATCAGAAATACTAATTTAACTCACTGATAAGAAATGTACCGTGCAGTTGTTGTCGTCTTCCATCGCCATTGACAACGCTCGAAACTCATCCTTCACCCTCGCCGCTAATACAATCGAAATTTCCGCGCTATCACTTTCTCTCGAATACGTAGAATAATTGCGCGCAACCGTCTCATGCACCGCGTATCCATTATTTATCCAGGGTAATAATTATTTGCTAATTAAGCGTGGATCATTAATATTATTAATGGAGAAAAACATTTTCGCAGAAGAGACGCCGTTCTTCTTCACGTTTGTTTTTGAGAGATTTACAAATCCTCGAAAGATTTACGAACGAGATATTTTTTTGGAACGCTACCTTCCATTGACTTAACGTGAAGATACACCGCTTCACTATACGTGATGTGAATGGGAGGGTGCGTTCCAAAAATTATGTGTGGACAGAAATACGCGATGACGTCATGAAGCGTGCGTAAAAATGTCAGCGCGCAGTGTTGTCAAATACAGCGCTGTTTATAGTCATCGTATAAATAATTATTTTTGTTATGATTATTATTATCGTGTTATTAATTTTTTTTTTTTTAAAAGAAATTTAGAATTATTTTAATGAATAAATAATTATTAACAAATACATTTTTTTATGAAGAAAAAATTAAAATAAAAATGTTTTTAAAATTAATTTAAAAAAAATAATACTGTAATAATTATAGTAACCATAAAATAAAAACTATTAATAACTGATTTTATTTTTTTAATGTTACAATTCTTTTACTTTTTGCCGCTTGATAAAAGTTTGGAGAAATTATTGCGCAAGTTTTTGGAAGATATTCGTCTCTTCTGACTGGTGCAATCATTTTTAGCTCGGTTAAATTTTTTTTTTTTACATTTACAAAAATCAGTAATTATTGTTAGATCAAAAATTCTTGAAACAATGATATTAACTGTTTTTTTTTTTTTTTTTTAAAGCATTTGCTCTAATTTTATAATATTTAAGATATACAATTTTTAACCAATCATTAAACAGTACTGAAGTGAAAAAACATTTGGCTGGTTTTACGTAAAAACAACTGTTTGACATGTAGGCTTAAATGATAACTTATCAAAAAAAAAATAATAATTAATAGTAATTAATACCATTTTGTAAAACTTATGTTAACATTCAGATGTTTCGTTATTGTTGGGTTGGGCTTCCGTAGAAGCATTGCATGCTGGGAGCGTTTGGGCTTCCGTAATTAGTTGATGTGTAAAGGTACTGAACGGTAGATTAGTCAGTTCGGATCTGACACTGCAGAGCATGGTGCTCTAATTGTAACTCGGAATAGTTGGCCACGGAATTGCAACATAATAAAGGTGTTTAAGTCAATCAATTGTGTAACCTTATTCGATATAATTAAGTATCCAGAATCCGGACTCGACAACATTTTGGCGCAGTTGGCAGGACTAGCACTATAATAGTGCTGGGATCTACAAGGAACCAATTTTTTTTCCAATGAAGGAACAGTAAATATAAATTAATTTAAGGATAAGTTAATCAAGAAGAAAATTTTCCACTTTTGTGCAACAACCTGGAGCCAGATCAATCCAGTTATAATTGCACGAGCTGATGGTGTAATAATTTCTTTGTTTAATTTTAAATTGAATTAAAAGAATAATTATAGTAATTATTTTAAATTAAATCCATGGTAGATATTTTTTCATAAGAATTTAATTGATTGATTTTGGGAATCAGTAATTTTTTAAGCTATAGTAGCTGAATTTTTTTCTCACAGCCTGAAGGCATGTTTTGAAATTTTCTTAATTTTTTTTCCTCTCTCTCAAGAAGCCATGTGCTCAGTTTCCTTTGTCTTTTCTGGATAGATGTTTTTGAATATTTTTGTAATTTAATAAAATATTTCATCTTCTCTTTTTGCTTAGTGTAGTTAGTGGTAGAATAAGTAAAATAACTTTTGCTTAGGCTTAGTTTCTTATTTTTGGCATTGCCAAAGGAAACCTATGCCCAATTTTTTCTCAGTAGTGGACTCTAAATTTTTTTCTTCACCATGTGCTTTATGACTCATTGCTGAGTTGACACATTGGGAGGGTGACTCATCATCACAATTTTGAATTTTGACCTTTAAATAAAATTTTATTTTTGTCTTGACCAATTTAATTAATTTCTTTGTTTGATTTTTTTTGATTTTGATAGAGTAAATTAATTTTATTCATGATTGGTGATTTATTTTCTGCTTAATTTTAAATAATTAAACTTATTTAATTATAAAATAAAAATTTTTTGTGATTATTCTTGTTTCAATTTTGCTGAGTTCTTACAGGCATTTTGGATTACTTATGCTTCTACTCCACTGTAAATGATCTTCCAGAACGTTGGTCACGTGATAATCTTCCTGAACGCTCTCTTCCACAACGCGACTCTACTAGAGGGCTGAATATACGGAAAAATTTCTAGCATTAAAACTACTTTCTCGTGACTCCAAAGTTCATATTTTCCTTTTAAATCCGATTGCTGAAAACCACACACAACCACTTCGTCCGACGTCATCTTCTTTTCACAAAAATTGAGGTCAACTTGCAGTCACGTGACCAGTCACATGATGAATGCTTCCAGAAGTTGAAATTGTTTTAGAAGTTACTTTTAAGATTCTATCACCCAGAAGTATCTTCCGAATCTTTCAACTTCTAGAAGTTTGTTAAGTGGAGTCGCTCATTCTTCCGGAACTCTAACTTCTATCGATCTATCATCTAGAAGTTAAGGCAAGTGGAGGACTGACATAAGTTGATAGCTTTGGGGTTTTAATTTATTTTAGGGTTGTTTGCTTTGTTATTTCATTTTGCTTGATTTGGATTTCTGCAATTTTTGGATTTATGGATTAAGAATATTAGCAGGGAATTATACTCTCGGAATTATACAAATATGAGTCCAACAACTAGAAAAGGGAGTAGAAATGCCCAAAGCAAGGGAGACTTAGACGTTTTTGATACAAATAATGCTACTGTTTTGGGAGCTGAAGGGGGTGATGCTGGGAAAGGAGTCGACGGCAGGCCTCCAGCAATGAC
Organism: Polydesmus complanatus; assembly: GCA_034692225.1. Lineage (NCBI taxonomy): Eukaryota > Metazoa > Arthropoda > Diplopoda > Polydesmida > Polydesmidae > Polydesmus > Polydesmus complanatus. Next base: position 7,765 of record JAQGAZ010003436.1, read on the forward strand.
TCCTGAAGAGTTTGCTAAGCAACAACAACAGGAGCATCTACAGCATGTCAAAGCTTCAATTAGGAAGGATCATCAGTATGTTTTCCCTGGTCCTCAAAAAGTTGATAACACAGATGATCCTACGTTGAAATTACAGAAGGAAACTGCATTTCAGTCTGCATTGTTGAATCAGAATGGGGAGAAGTTGAGTAAGGGTTTGGATGTGGCTTCACAGATGGAAAACACTGTATTTTTGGAAAGTGATTTGGGACAGGAAATTAAGCTTATTTCACTAATGTCAGTTTTAGATGCTTTTAGACTGCAGTCACTGCAAGCTGCCAACGAGAGGGATAAGACTAAAAATATACTGAGGGATATGTGGTATACCGTATCAAGTCAACATTCTAAGTCAGAATCACCTAGGGCAACTACTGTTGGGAAACAGGAGCAGAATGTCACTGCAGGTTTGGATGTGAACACTGATGTCAATCAAAATTGCAAATCACCTGTACAGCGAGTCAGCACTCAACGAGGAGGAACTGAACCAGGGAGGTCTGTAGGAGGGGTATCTCCGCATGGAACTTGATTCTTAATGACGGTGGAACCTAATCAGGGGGAGGGTGCTTCAGCACAAGCAGGGGCAAATACTTCTACTCAAGGGGGGCAACTAGATCAGCACAGTAATGCCACTGGCAGTCAATTTTCTCAGGAAGCTGACCAAAATATGAATATGGCTACCGTCGACGCCAATCTTCATCTTCTCTATCACCGTCTCCACCCAGGAATGGAAGAGGAGGCCAAAATTCAGCACCTGTAAGAGATAATGTAAGACATTTTGGAAGGGGTGAAGGAAGAGGGTCTGCAGGGACTGGAGTGTACCCAATGAACACTGTGGATCCACCACCAGAGGACCCATTTATGAAGAGATGGTCGTCGCGAAAACCTAAGTTCAAACATGCTCCAAATGAAGACATTTATGCTTGGTTTGATGACTATGAACAGGAAGGAGTAAGATGGGGAATGAACAAAGGAGACTTGTGGAAGAGACTACCTTCACACTTTGAACTAGGAGCCAGGGGATGGTATAATAATCTGGTGAAAATGAAGGTGGTACCAACTTCTTATGATGCTCTAAAGGAGGCTTGCATAACTCGGTTTGTGGATGATCCTTTACTGCATAACCCAGCCACAAGGTTAAGTAGGAAAAGACAACCCCAAGGTCAACCAACTGAAGTCTTCATTAGTGAAATGGTGGCTTCCAACTATGAGGCTGGAGATTTCCAGGATGAAAGAAGATTGGTGAGATCAATCTGTGAGAGCTTGAGACCAGAATACATGAAGTGATGGACTTGGAAGCTAAAGCACATACTGTGGATGAATTGGGAGAATTTTGCAGAAAAGTGGAAGAGAAACATTCAGAAATACTGGCCGGTGAAGGGAGGATAATTCAACCTTTTTCTAGGCAGGGACCAGATGTACCCCAGAAAGAGAAGAAACACCCAATAATTGCAACAGTGGAAGACAGATCTGTAATGGAGGAGGAGGAAGAGGACACTGGCACTGAGGATTTTATGTTCCCAGATGTGGAGGGTCTACTCCACAGGGTTTGTGTTGCATATGATGCCGAAGGAGTTAAAATTTATCAATGTTGGGGTTGTCACAAGGAAGGTCATCTGAGAAAAGAGTGCCCAGCTTGGAAAGAGGGCCTCAAAAGGGCTAATTAACAGGGACAATTACAAAAGAGCAATAACTACAAACCTAATAATTCTAACTGGAGAAAACCTGAACAGAATACACAGGGAGTTGGTAATTCCAATAATAATACTTTTAGGAAGAGTAATCAAAATAGACAGGATGATGGTCAGGAGCAAACACAAACTAACCCTGGACCTTCAGATGATAAATTGATAGACATGTTCAAACAAATGATGGAAACTATAGCCAATATTGATAAGAAGCTAACCAAGGAGCCTCAGAGGCAGGTGGCCAAGGTGGCAATACCAGAAGAATCTCAGAGAGGGATTTCTACTGTAGAACCAGGAAGACCAGCCATAACAGAGGATGTGGATTCTTCTTTAGTGGGCAATCTGGTAGTTATAGTTGGCAGTATAGAGGGTCATCCAGTGGAATGTTTATTTGACACAGGAGCAGTCTCAGCTTTTGTTAGAAGAAGTTTTCTGAAGTATTGTACTATAGTGGAGACTTTTGCTAAACCTAAGAAGTGGAATACTGTATCCAATGGGGAGGAGATTGTGTCAGATATGAAAGTCAAATTTAATTTGAAGTTTAGAGATGAAGTGTGGCCAGTCATAGTCTGTGTGATGGACTACCTACCCTGTGATGTTTTGTTAGGGAGTAATTTTCCGTCAGAGTATGATGCTCTACCTAGTAATAAGTATGGAACTGTGGAATTAGCAGATACTTCAGGGAACAGAGTGAAAATTAAAGAATCATGCAGACCAAGCAAACCATTGAAGTATCCAGTCCAACTAATGATGGCTTTTTGCAGTGAGATAGATGGAGACCCAGATATGAAAAGATGGAAAAATGATATAAACTGCATTGGATTACATCAGGATATGGAAGATTACAAATGGGACCTGGAAGGCATTGATATACCAGTTGGAATGGAATTACCAGGAATTAAAACCATAAGTGAAGATGAATATGTGGAGGGATTGGCAAGTGCTGTGTTGCACAATGGAAGGTGTGGAAAGGGCTGTTGTAAAAGAATGGTGCCCATGAAAAGATTGATCAAAGAGAGGCTTAATGATAAGACTCAGGATATGATTGGATTGGCTAATTTGGTGAATGAAACTACTCCGGAAATGGATCTCCAGATTTTGGAAAGAATTGAAAAGATTTTGGATCCTGAAATGACAGAAGTTCAAAGAAAGTTGGTGAGAGACTTAATCATTGAACATTGGGAGTTGTTTACACCTTTTACAGCTGACACTTCAACAATGTATGTGGATGGAGAGCCTATTTTTCATACTATAAACACTGGAGACCATCCTGCTACAGTAAGGAATTCTCAATCTTATGGAAAATGTGAGCTAATGGAAATCCAAAGGCAAATTGATGATTACATGAAAAGAGGGATAATAACACTGTCTAAATCACCTTGGAGAGCACCAGTGGTGTTAGTAGCTAAAAAGGATGGAAGGAAACGATTGTGCATAGACTACAGGGAATTAAATAAAGTCACAAAGAAGGATGCATACCCCATGCCTAGGATTGATGAAGCTCTGAAACTTTTAGCAGGCCAATCTTAGTTTGTTTGTTTGGATCTTCAAGAAGGCTACCACCAAATAGTCATAGACCCTAAGGATAGAGAAAAGACTGCTTTTGCTTTCAAGGGAACTCTTTATGAGTGGGTGAGAACCTCTTTTGGATTATGTAATGCACCAGCTTCCTTCCAGAGGTTAATGGATAGGAAGTGAAGGTTCCAGTAGTGCCAAAAGTCTTGGCGATGGATGTGCTATAGGAAGTACATGATGACCTCTCTGCAGGCCATTGTAGAGTCAGGAAAACTTACTGGAGAGCAGCCAACAAATATTGGTGGCCCAAAATGCTGGAGATGAGATCAACATAAGTTACTTCTTGCTTAACCTGTCAACCTTATCAACCTAAGACAAAAACTAAACAGGCAGACTTGAAAAGGGTTGTGGTAGAAGATGTATTTAACACTGTGAAAGTTGATGTAATTGGCCCATTGAAGCAGACAGCTGATGGAGCTAAGTATATTATAAATATAACTGATTATGCTAGTAGATATTGTATTGCAGTGGCAACAAAGGATCAGCAATCAGCCACAGTGGCACAGGTTATAATGTCTGAAGTAATTGCAAAATATGGAGCACCATCTCACATTTTGTCTGACAGAGGTACTAATTTTATAGGTAAAATGATATCAGTTCTTTTACAGAAGTTTAGAATCTACAGTAAGACCCCGCTTAGCGCGGGAGATGCGTTCCAAAAAAAACAGCGCTAATCGAAACAGCGCTAAACGAGACCATTTTAACATGTAAATAGTAGGGATAG